>JANAVB010027994.1:527944-835806 GCA_029216955.1 Iris pallida
TCTAAAACTGGATATATCGTTGAGTTCGTCTCATCAAACCGGACCCGTAGAAATATAGTTTGACGACTTTGGAGACCATAGATACTGGCATGCATTTCGGTGCAAAATGGGTCCAACGGAGACATCATTTTGACCCAAAATTATAATTTTACCCATATATCTAGAATTGGACTTTTGGACAGGCATTTCTTGGATATATCTTTTATACCAGGAACGTTCTTGATGTTTGTTTTAGCATTCGGAGCCGTTCGTGGATTGTGTCTTTCTTTTGCTGATGCTTGTGACTGTTGGACTTGCCATTCTCGTACCACAAGCAAACTTGCCACCTTACTCTCTGATGTACTTATTCTTATTTTCAGTTATTTATATTAAGTATTACTTATCTATTTTTAGTATTATATCACTGTGCTTCCAAGTCACACTTGGGTGCGAGCGACAACATCGGTCGTTTTACTGCTTTTGGTTTTATTCTCTTGCATTGACTTAGCCTAGTGACCACCCAGTTATGATAAGGTATTGGTATACCTCATATAAACTTGACACAAGATCATCACGAGTTGTGAGTCATATGTAGGATACGTACTCGCGTAGTCGGCTAGCCATCGATACGTATGAGGCATGCGACGGTTAGGAGTAACTGCTAATAGAATTGCATGCTAGTAGACTTTGGAAGTTACTAGAGGTTCCTATAGGTCATGGATGTGACGCTACTAGGCATTGGGTGGAGAAAACAGTTCCTTAACGTATGGGCCACGTATGCACTATCATATTCCTGATCCTGCTAGCCTCAAACATTCGATGAATGTTATGCTTTGAGGTCCCTGGTATCCTGGTGGGACCATACTTGAGTTTCCTGCAGCCAGAGTACCCATGCGTTGAAGGTTTGTTCTTAACTTGTTTATCACTATAGAACTGGTTGGCACCCTATTGCATACATTCTTTTCTTTTCTATTATATATCACAGTTTATATGGCATGGTGTTTTCTTGTATCTTGTTACGTCTTTCTGTAGACCTGGTTATCTCTCCAGGGTTAGAAGATTTCCTACAGGAATACGACACGACACTGGATCCTTCATACATCGATGATGAGGCATCTCCTGCTGATTTCTACTTTATTTATTCATTGATACATTTAGTGGACATTTTTATATCTCTTTTATTTCTATTTTGCGAAGGTTGGACTCCGATCATTGAGACTATTTTTTATAGTTGTTTGGAGTGGGTATGTCCACCCGGCTATCATTTTGATACACTCATTTATTATTTAGACTCTATTATCTTCTGTGTTGAGCTATGATGAGATTAGATGATTATATTCTGGCCTGTGATTATTTTATATTTACAGCTTATGTACGTATACGAAGATTCCATATATTGGAGTATTCTTCGTATATGTGCAGCTGGCATGACTACATACTTGGTCTTAAGTATTTTGGAACTGGAGCGTTACATGTTTTTAAATGTTTGCTGACATTTTTCATTCCAGATGAAAGAGACTCCTTTCTTCATTAATTGTGTGAAAGGTCGACATCGTCCGGACAGATTTAAAATGAACCTTCGGATGTAAGCCAATTTGTCTTGTAAACCGCAAAGTTTTTTAATATTCTTTGGGAGCTCCACTTCTAGGATAGCTTTAACTTTATCAGGGTCAATATATGTTCCCTTTGAAGTTATGACAAATCCAAGAAATTTGTCGCTGGAGAATCCTAAGAATGACTTTGTGGGATTCATCTTGAGTTGATGTTCACGCATCAATTCGAACACCGTTCCCAAGTCATGAAGGTGATCGCCCTTTGAATTATTTTTAACTGCAATGTCGTTAATGTAGCATTCCATCATTTTCACAAATGTTCATAAAAAATTGTACTCATGGTGCGTTGGTATATAGCTCCAGAATTCTTTAAATCAAAGGGCATCACCGTATAGCAGTATACCACCAATGGTGTTCGCAATGATGTGTGCTTCTTATCAGCTGGAAACGTTTTCATTTGATTGTAACCGGAGAAGCCATCCATGAATGACATACGTTCAAAGACGTAAGTGTTATCCATCATATCTGTGATTGGAAGTGGAAACTCGTCCTTTGGACAAGCTTGATTAAGGTCCCGATAATCGATGCATACCCTAACCTTTCCATTTTTCTTCATGACTGGAACGATGTTAGCAACCCGGTCAGGAGGTTGTTCTTCTCGAATGAAGCCATTGTCAATGAGTTTCTTTACGTTAGTCACAATAGCCTCTACCATATCTTGACAGAATTGTCGATGTTTTTGCTTAAAAGGTTTGGCATTGGGAAGTACATTAAGATGATGCATTTCTTTCTGTGTATTAAGCCCAGGCATGTATTCATAACTCCAAGTAAACACATCTATATATTCTTTGATAAGTTCAAGGAGTGAATTTTTATCTTCATCGGATAAACTTTTGCTAATGAATATCGGTTTAGGCGATTCTAAATCACCTATGTTAACTTGAACAACTTCATCTTTAGTAGGAGGTTCCCGTTGTTCAAATCTCATTTCCCATTGAGTATCAAGTTGTTGAGCCCAAGGTTCGACTACAATAGGTTCCATAGAAAGGTGATCTTCCTCTGTTTGATCACCATATATAATATATGCTAAGAAGACTTCTATAAATACTGTCCTAATACTATAATCTAAATCCCAGAGTAAGGAATCGAAAGAATAAGAACATATATCACCGTCTTCATCATCTGAGACTTCTGGTGTAGTTGGAGGAGTTACATATCCCAATCCAGATTGAGTACGGTGATAGTAGTCTTACGGTTTTCCTTTCGGAGTCGGGATACGCAATGGTAAGTGGTGGCCTTCGCCAAAGTTAAGACCTTGCTGGCTATTTAAGTCATAGCCCATTCTTTGAATAATATTCCTTGCTTGAGGAGTATATCGATATAATTGCATCCTACTAAAATATACTTCAGTTTCGTCGACCAAAGCTTCTTTATGAACCTCGACTCGGCCAAATATGATCGGCGTTTCACCAATTGATCTAGCCAACATTTCAAAATAAGAATCTTCATATGATGGACATGGAGTACTATCTTTTGAAGAAATAGACACGGGTAGTGATAGTTTGTATCCGTGATAAGGGAGCACAAAGAGTCGACAGTTCTTAGACTATTTATAGGAACATCAAAGTAATCAAAAGCGGAACCTCTTTCATTAGGTATGTACATAATTTCTTCTTCCAGGAAAACATCCTCAAAAAGTTTGACACATGGAGGTTTATTTACAACACTTACTTCTGCAGTAATGGCAACATGAGTTAGGTCAATCAGAAAGGGCTCTTTCGGATGAACTAGACACTTGCTTCGACGAAGTTCAACTACAAACGGTTCCTCCTTCTTTGACCTGAGATCAATTACTAGAGGTTCTTCTGTTTTGGTATTTGATTTGCTCATATGTGAGTCAACAATAAAAGGTGCACTACCCCCTGACTGGGCCTCTTATGACGCTCTAGCAGGCTTTTTCCATACAGGACCCTTCAAGTAGATTGCCAAAGGTTCTTCGACTGGTTCATTCCACATAGGACCTTTCAAGTATATGTCTATAGGTTCTTCTACCGTCTGATTAGTAGATGCTTCTTCTATTTTGTCCTTAGCCTCAACTTCTTTATCTATAACCAGATGCGATGGTTCATCATCAGAGGATCTCTGATCCCGAGGTTTGTACAACCTTGCATCAGAGATATTAATCTCGACCCCCTTGAAAGGATCAACATCAAAAAAATTTGTACATACTACTCCTTTTTTGTTCACATATTTGAAGCACTGATGAAGAGTAGATGGTAGCAAATGGTTGTCATGTATTCATGGCCGTCCTAGAAAAACATTGTAGGAGACATTGGCATCATTCACATAACATGTGACTTCAGTCCGGACATTCCCGATCTGACATTTGAAACGGATTTTCCCTAGAGGATGACTTCGTCCAGCATTGAAACCGTTAATGGTAGTAGAAGTAGGTGACAACTTGTGCATTGGGATTCCCAACACCTTGAGTAAACTTCTGGGAATCATACTGACAAATGTAACCACCACTTATCAAAAATGAGGATAATTTTAAAATTTTGTAAAATTTATCATTAAATAATAGGATTTAAATTATGTTAATGATTTATGGTAATTTTTAATTATTTTTATACTATTTAATTTACTGTATTATGATTTTGTCGTTTGCTAGTGAAACCTTAGAATAACTTAGCCTAAAGACTAACCATAACCATGGAGACCTAGCTAATATAATTAGATTAGTAAATAGACTCTAGTCTGGCTAGGAATCACTTAGAACCTAATTAAAGAATAGAAACAAGGTGCTAGTTTGGGCCTTTAGCAAAGGGGGCTTGATTTGACAACTTAGAAAGGCCTTTAGGCTATTGTGACTTGACCAAACCCTAGCCTGAAATAACGTGAAGGCAACTCTAGAGGGGTGAATAGAGTTTGTGTCGATAATCATCAAATAAAAATTAACTCTATATCACCTCCACAAAACAACCATCAAGATAGTAAATAAACCAGAGAGAAATACGAAAGTAAATAAGATCAGAAGAGCATTCACAGACATAATAGTTTTAACCTGGTTTCCCTCGTGGAAGACTAGTCCTGGCCTAAGAACTCTAGCTCAGGATTGAAATCCACTATTTGTGAAATAGTGTACAACCACGTGCCTTTACTCAGAAGAGCACGCCAACTTCTTACAGATTCACAGGTGGCAAAACATGGAATTGTCCAAGTGACTTTTCTTTTCAACTCTTGCACAAAAACTTCTAGCTAAATCGTACTTGAGCACCTTGGGGCTTAGGAAGTTTTGTGGCTAGTAGATTGGAAAAGTAAGGCTTAGGTAGTATAAGGCTTAGATGATTGAGAGTGAGAGACAGAAAGATGATATGAAATAAGAGAAATCAAGCCTTATTTATACTACTCTGGTGAGGCAGGGTTCGGCCTAAATTCTGCCCCAAGAATTCAAATTTTTGAACGTTGGACAGCTTGTACCAAGCAGGCCCTAAAAATTAGGGTACTGAAAATCAGGAGAGGGAGTTCGGCCTGAACTCTGTGTGGGGGCAGAGTTCGGCCCGAACTCTGTCTCCTAGGTGGCAGAATGGCCTTTGGGCTTTGTTTGGCTTGCTGGAGCTTGGGCTTGGTTCAAGAATTGGTCTATTTGTATGGTAGAGCTTGGAGAGATATGTCTAGTGGTTGAGATGACACAGTGTTACTCAACATATACATTTTGTCACGATCCGCACCCTGATTAGGGGCACGAGTATGTGGTTACGTCCAACCTACGTTGTAGAATCGACGGTAGAATGCTGTATAGGTCGTCTATAAAAACTACAACTAGATAAAATATAAGGGTACCTGTCATCTCCGCATGGAGGTATAATATGGCATAACTCAATCACAAGGCAAACTACGATAGATAGCACGAAATGGAAATATGATGGAAAAACTGGAAAAGAGTTCAAGATCCAACACACACTACAACAGATATGGGATATGATAGCGTGCGCTGAACGCTGTAGGATGCATATTATAGCATATTCTGCCCGCTATATATGCCCCCTCTATAATAACCCCATGTACAAGAACGCTATAAAGTTATAGCGTTCACGAACGCTATTCATGGATTATAGCGTTCATCGACGCTATAGACGATGTATAGCATTTTGAAACGCTATATTGCAGTTATAGCATATAGGAACGCTATAGAACTTTAATAGCTTTCATGAACGCTATTAATATTTTGTAGCGTTAATGAACGCTATAGACCAGTTGTAGCACTTACAAACGCTATATAGTTTACATAGCCTTTACGAACGCTATAGTTCATTAATAACATTTGTTAACGCTATAAATGTTTTATGGCGTTCCTGAACGCTGTTTATTTTTAATTGCGTTTCTGTATGTTATTGTTTGTTAATAGCGTTTCGATATATAGCTGCTTTATATAGCATTTCTTTCCTGCTATTATATGTGCAACAATAGCATGTCAGGATGCTGTTGCAGAATCAAAATTCTGTATTCGAAAATTTACAGAATGTAGCACATCAGAATACTATTGCAGACCACAGTTACACAAAATGCAGGTATTCAAAAATTTAAATGCGAATCAATCACAGAATGAATTTCGAACATAACTAAATTCATTAATTTCACTGTCTAATATATGTAGAACAACCAAGTAGTACCAAACATTCAAAATCCTTAATTTCTCCATGTAGAACAACGAAGTAGTACCAAACATATGTCCAAAAATAAAACATTAACAGTGTAGTCAGCTACATATATCCCAAAATGTTGACTATCTAACATTTAGCTCCCTTCGAGCCTATCCACAACCAAAATTTCTCATAAAGCATCCTCTTCCTTCATCCAACCTACACAAAAATAGGGGGTAAATCATTAGTGTAAAGAAAAAACTAATGAAAGAATAAAAGTTTGTTTAATTGCAGTAAAGTTCAGTAAGTTGTAAAGTTTTGTTCAGTTTTGTTCAGTTTTATTCAGTTTAATTGCAGTAAAGTTCATTAGTGAATGTTTAATTGCAGTTAAGAAAATCATTAGTGAATGTTTAATTGCAGTAAAGTTCAGTAAAGTTCAGTAAGTTGTAAAGTTCAGAAAAAACTAATGGATCCTTATTTTTGTTCAGTTTTGTTCCAAAAATATTTTATACAAATGCGTTATTGTTTATATTTTGCCAATTGGCATTTGTTGCAGGTTGATCCAAGTAATCAAGTAAATAAAAGTTTGTTTTATGTAGTTGCTGTACCAGAAGTGTGCAGATGCCTAGAAAAATTGATATAGATGCTAATTTCATGATAAAAAATTGATCTTGTTAAAACAGTGAGTAAAACAGTGAGTAAAACGTAGGGGTCCCCCTTGTCCAAGAGGATAACCGTGAGTAAAACATCTGTGTAATAGAATGTGAATAAGTGATCTTGATGCTATTTTCAGTAAACAGTAAATTATAAGTTCAGATTATTGAAGAATTGTGCAGATAAGTAGAAATTAGTATCAAAGAGTGTGTAGGATTAGTTTTTATTTTACATCTGTATAATAGAATGTAAAAACAGTGAGTAAAACATAGGGGTGCATGAATTAAAGTATAGTGTGTAGGAATTTAGTATAGCATTTAGAGGTACTTTATTAAAGACGTACCTAGTCTTCAAACGGCATAATGTGGTCTGTTGGCCAAGCCGTGGTACTTCCAATGATTTTCTCTACTGTGTCGTTACCAAAATACGGCCTAAACAACAGAGCTTTGGGTTGTAACACTATATCTACCCAAACACGGAATGCACCTTGTCCAAGAGGATAACCGTGAACCGGCACATTCGGATCATCGGTGATCCATCGTCCAATTGCAACAACTTCGTTCTTATTTCCCGTCCAATCGAATAACTTGCATTTTTGGTCCTTTGACAGATGATGATGTGACTACAACAAAGATTGAAGCTCAAAAATATTAAATATCATTCGAGTTACAATACTTCTATTTGTTATTAGAGATATATTAACTGTGGAGTAGATGGAGATTTTGAAATGACCTTTACTTCAAAATCATTCTCATCGCCACTGTTGTTCTACTCCTCTTTACTGTTCTCATCATCACTGCTGCCCTCATTGTTCTCCTGCTCCTCTTTAGTGTTCTCGTCGTTCTTCTCATTGGTCATCTTATCTTGATCCTATTGAGGAAAATAGTTACATATAATTACCAAAAAGAAAAATATAGATTTGTTACAAGTGGTCATTTTTGATGACTTACCTGACTTTTCATTAATGTACCAAGTAGTTAATTTTGTTGTTCAATTAACTTTGATATGGAGTTGATTTGCCCTTGCATTGAGTCAACTTTGCTTTGGGAATTTCTCTCCTCTACACTCACCTCAACATCATCATCTTTTTGTTGATCACATTCCTAAACAAGGCAAGCGTCATAGGTAATGTATAAAAAAATATCAAAATGAAATAAAACAAGAGTCAATCTAGAATTCCTACATGCTTACCTTATTTTTCATCAAAGTCTCTATCAACTTTGCTTGTTCTTTAACTAATTTTGACATTGAGTCAATTTCGTCCTACATTGGTTCAATTTTGTTTTCCAGTCGAACTACTGTTTGAGAATGCTTCTTTTGAGCAACTAATTTAGATTTAGTTGCTCCGGCTCCGGCTCCTCTAATCCTACCCCGTTTTTCAGATTGCCGTACTACTTGTAAAAGTGCATCACCTTCATCTAATTGTTGGGATCCCTCTGAAGGCGGTGTAAAAAGGATTTTCTTTGCTTTTTGCTGAAATTACGATGAAGAAAACTAGAATTAGTCTCCGTTGGACAACGCTTGACTGTCAATACAAGAAGAAAAAATATACTATCCATAAGAAGGTAATTGTGTACAGACAATAAGCTCGTTGTCCTTTGAGTGCTTAGCTACACCTTCCCCAGTAGTATATCCCCGGATCCAAGCACGAAGCCTAACCTTATCGATAGGACATGGTCCCTCCCTTCTCTGTATTGTATTAGGTAAAATTAGCATTGATAAGTAGAGAGTTATAAATACGAATGAAAAAAAATACTTTATACTTACCAATATTTCATCGGCAATGCGAGCAAAGCCTTTTCTACTTCCAAGGTACGGCATTTTTTTGTTTTCCTCTCATTTGTTTAAACTTTGTAGACCTCTCCTACGTACAACACATGCATATTATTAGATAATACCTTAAATGTTAGACATTGAAGCTTCAAAAAATATTTATTCAACATACCTTAAATTGTTTTGATGATCTTTTATTAACGAATAGTTCCCAATCTACCGGGTCTACGTCATTCGGCTTTCTCTTCAAATATTTCCCCAATTTTGATTTGTTGGCCCTAGCAAGTCTTCCTATTTGTTGGATGACATACAATTTTGCCTCCTCGTCGCGCTCCATGAATGTAAATTTTTGCTACAAGTACAAAATAGTCATAAGTAATTATTAGGAAGATAGTAGATATAAACTACATTTAAAAAAGAATGTAAACTTTCATCTTACTGTAACAACTTTCCAATACAAGTCCTTACTCTTAGAAGGTATATGTCTCCAATCATCGAACGTTATTGGTACCATTTCACGTGTCAAACATCCGACAAAAGTTGAAAGATGTTTCGAGTTCCTTCCAATTGGTTGACCATCTTCATTTAACTCCACCTCTAGCCTATTGCCACTTTCAACGGGCCAAGCACTACACCTAGTGGGTCCCCTAGTCCTTGTTGTTCTCTCTGTTTTGCCTTCATTTGAAGCTTGTGGTTCTTCTTCGCCATTTGAATCTTCTGGTTCTTGTCCCTCATTTGATGCTTCTTTTCCTTGTTCTTCGTTAGAACATTTTTCCTTGTCCTTCCTTTGCTTCTTGTGCTTCTTTTCCTTCTTGTGCTTCTTTGTAGATTTACTCGCTTGATTTGCACTCTACAAGAACACAGTTGACATTTATGCATTAGAAATATATGTAAGCATTGCTATAGAAAATATGTGCTTGTTTTGCAACAGTTGGCATTTATGCTTGTTCTCAGAACACAGTGCAGTTCTGAGAACAACATTCCCACAACATTCCCAAAAATCTGTGAAAATATGTGCTTGATTCTTACCGCATTCGAACCTTCTTGCTCACTTATATAGAAACCAGAATTTTGATTGTTCACAAGAGCAGCCTCGATGCCTTGTCTTTGCTTCTTTGCTCTCTTTTTTGCGCGTTTTGAAGACTACAAATATGCAACATATATATATTAAAACAGTAAGAAATAAATGAGATTTATGTGAGCTTAATTTCAAATACATGTTGAAGGTTATTTACCTCAGCTTCACCATCATTTCTCATTTTCCTTGGTGTCATTGCAAGATAGGGTAGCTACGAGCAAGAATTACTCGCTGATGATGATTAGAAAATAAGCAAATATTAAAGAAACAAATCATTACAAGTAGAGTATAATAGAGTATCAAATACTAAATCATGACAAGTAGAGTATCATAGAGTACATAAACTGTACATCGAAGGACTGTACATTGAAGGACTGTACATTGTTTGCAGGACTTGAAGTCCAGGACCTGATCAAGCTTTTGCAGGAAATTAATTGGACTGGGCAGTGTAATGGGATGAGATGCAAACAATGTACACATCTAATAGTACCATCAGTTTCTCCTGTGCAACCTAATTGCAGTATGCCATCTAATTGCAGGACTTGTTATTTCCATGAACATTAAACAAGAAATGAGAATTTTGAATCCACCAAATTGCAGTATGCCATCTAAACATCAAATTTGAATTTGATTCCATGATTCCAAACAATGTACACAGCTAATAGTACCATTTGGCACCAAATTAATACAGACAAATTAAAGTCGGGTATGAATTACACAGCTAATAGTACCATCAGTTTCTCCTGTGCAACCTAATTGCAGTATGCCATCTAATTGCAGGACTTGTTATTTCTATGAACATTAAACAAGCAATGAGAATTTTGAATCCACCAAATTGCAGTATGCCATCTAAACATCAAATTTGAATTTGATTCCATGATTCCAATTCCCATGGATTCTATCAATTTATATAACTCCAATTTATGAGCCAAACAAGCCTATGCAACCATTGAGTGATACAGACATTGAAGATACAAACATTGAAGGACTGTATCGGTGAAGCATTTAAAAACGAAGCATTTAAAACCATTTTGGAGTATCAAAATACTAAAACGAAGTTCACAGACCCTATATTGTGAAGCATTTAAAAAAACCAAATCTAAAAAACACTACTGCTTGTATAGATTTTCTGCACAACCTTAACAAAGAATACTAAAAACCTGCATATACCAATAATAAAACTTATGAAACATAGAGACCAATTAAACCACATAGAGTGTTTCATAAGATTAAATATAGAGGAAAAAGACCTCTTAAACATAAATGCCCTCACAATCCTTTCTAAGATAACTATCACTACCATCCTCAACATTCTTATCTAGTTTTGATACATCCACTGGTGCTAATGATGGTGTAAAGACATTTTGATCAACGTCCATATCCATATCTTGAAAACCTCTTGCTGGTGCCTTTAACACAACATGCCAATTAGATGAAGCAGTGTCCTTAGAGTAAAATACTTGGGTTGCCTGTGATGCTAGAATAAACGAGTCTCTTTCAAAGCGGTGTTTTCCTTGGTGAAGGTTAACCAAGGTAAACTCATCTTCTATTTTGACACCATTTGTTGTGCTAGCCCAATCACAATCAAAAATAGAATGTGAAAGGTATGATAATCCAAGCAAAATATATTCTTAATTACTCCATAGTAGGCAACTGTATCGGTGACTTGGTTCCTATCCTTCGAGCTGGATCTACAAATGGTTGTTACCTCAAGTGAGATACCACTGTTCGGCCTAGAGTTCTCAGCATCCTTTGTATGGTAGTGGTTACCTTTGATAACAAATCCTGAATAAGACACAACATGTTTTGAAGGGCCATGTGCAAGCCCTCTTAACATGTCGGATATGTTTCCACAGGATTATCCCTCAATCTGTTCAAAATCAAAACAAAAGGTAAGGACATACATTGTTTGGAAAATAATGTGCTAAGGGTACTAAAAAAAAGAAATTGGGACCTTCTTTTTTAACCAAGATGACAATTCCTTCGAATGACGATCTTGAAGTAAATTTTCATTTTGAACAAGTCGTCTATCCGAAAGTTTCAATTCCTTCAAGTGCATCCTAATAGGGAAACAATTTTACATGATATTAATTATAGATATTGGCAAGATACATTGGAGTTAGTATGTTTTCTTATAACTTACTCTAGATAAGGTTCGACTTCATCCATATTGAACAATACATAACGGTGAGCACTTTCTAGCTGTTGTTTATCCAATGTCATTATTGTTCCTTTTGAAATTGGATGGCCATCGAAAATCGCATCATTTTCAATATCTTTATTTCTATTTGGACGATGATCTATCTCAGCAACTTGTTTCATGTACCCACTAACAAATCTCATGCTCTCGTCAGCAAGATAACATTTTACTATACAACCTTCAGGACGTGCACGATTTCTAACGTATCCTTTAAGGATCTTCATGTATCTACGAGAAAAAAATAATTTTTATTTAAAGTAAACAAACGAATGAATGAAATCAATAAAAAGAAAACAAACGATCACCTTTCAAACGGATACATCCAACGATAATGGACTGGGCCACCTAATTTAGCTTCACGTCCCAGATGGATTGGCAAATGAATCATGATATCAAAAAATGAAGGAGGAAAATACCTTTCAACCAAACATAATATGTCAACAAGTAGATTGGTAAATGAATCACGATATAGAAAAATTGAGGAAAATACCTTTCAAACAAGCATAATATCTCAACAATTTCTTCCTCTAATTTCTCTATTTGTTCTCTATCGATGGCTCTTTGGCACAAGACATTAAAAATTCACAAATTCGAAATATTGTAATCCTTGGTCCTTTTGGAAGAAGACCTCTCAATGCCACAGGCAACAACTGTTGCATTAACACGTGACAATCATGCGACTTGAGTCCTGTTATTTTGCATTCTTCTACTGATATACAGTTTCCAATGTTTGAAGAGTAACCATCGGGCAACTTCAAGTTATATAATCTCTTGCAAAAAATTTTCTTTTCTTTCTTTGAAAGGGTGTGCGGTCCCGGTGGAAGAAAAAAATCTCTTATTTTTTAATTCTGGATGCAAAACTTGTCGAATGCCCATTTCTTCCAAATCCTTACGTGATTCTATTCTATCCTTCGATTTTCCCTTTTCATTTAGCAATGTACCAACCACGCTATCACACTAGTTCTTTTCTATGTGCATTAGATCCAAATTATGGCACAAAATGAGATGCTATAAAACCCAAAAAAGAATAGAAAGGTCAATTGGAAACAATTTACAAAATACATATGAAAATAATATAATATTACCTCCCAATACGGCAGTGAAAAAAATGTTGACTTCTTCTTCCACATCTCTGAAGATTGCCTCTTTCTTTTGCCATTGTCTTTTCCTTTTCCAAAATCATTTGTCATATTTCTTAGTCCTTCTAAAATTTTTGATCCAGTCATTAATCTAGGTGGTTCCCTATGTTCTTGCTTACCATCAAACCAACTTTTTTTCAACCTAAATGGATGCTTGGCTGGAAGAAAACGTCTGTGTCCCATGTAGACGGTTTTTCTACTATATTTTAACCATTTTGAACATGTATTCACTCCACATATGGGACATCCAACTTTTTCTTTGGTAGTACATCCAGCTAGGTTACCATAAGCTGGAAAATCATTTATTGTCCATATCAAAATTGCTTTCAAGTTGAAAAAAGATTTACTAAATGCATCATAAGCATGCACTCCATTGTTCCATAGCTCTAGCAAATCATCTATTAGTGGCTGTAAATAAACATCTATATCATTTCCAGGTTGCTTCGGTCCAGGAATTAGTAGTGTCAACATTATATTTTCTTTTCGCATGCATAGCCATGGTGGGAGATTGTATGTCGTGAGCATCACTGGCCAACAACTATATGAAGAGCTAAGATCGCCGAAAGGATTAAACCCATCTGCAGCAAGGCCAAGTCTAAGGTTGCGTGGCTCTTCTGCGAAAGAGGGCTACTTCATATCAATTGTCTTCCATGATAAGGAGTCCACAGGATGTCTCATGATGTCATCTTCACTTTTGTGATTATAATGCCACCTTAAGTTTTCAGCCGATTCAGGTGTCTGAAACATTCTTCTGAACCTTGGAATTATCGAAAAGTACCTTAGTACTTTTGCTGGAACTCCTTCTTGAATTTTGCCAGTCTTATCTTTCTTCCACCGTTCCAATCCACATTTTTTACATTTTTCCTCATTTTTCAATTCTTTTCTGTATAGACAACAATCATTGGGACATGCATCTATCTTCTCACAATCATGCTCAAATGTCTTAAGCAACGATTCAGCATCACGTGAGGATTCTGGAATTGTATTTCCATCAGGTAAAATATCATGCAATATTTCTAAAAGATGACTAAAACATTTATTAGAAATTACATACATAGACTTGTGCTTGTATAAAATAACGGTTGCCGATAACCTAGTATACTTTTTGCAACTTGGGTATAATGGATTATTTGCATCCTTCAATAAGGTTGTTAATCCATCATCCCTTTCTTCTTTGATAGGTTCAGCATTGGGTTCATTTTGAACATATGCATCTTCAATTATATTAGTATCCTCTGTCTGTTCCAAATTTGAAATTCCTTCCCCATGCCAAATCCAAGTTGTATAAGGCATATCCATCCCACGTCTTAGCAAATGAAGTAAAATCATATCTCCATTACCACGACACAAATTCTTACAATCAATGCAGGGACATAACATAAAGTCTGGATTCTTTGCATTTGACTTGGCAAAATCCACAAACTGACGGACATATTTCTTATAGAATGTCGTATTTCTAAAAAATACAAAATAATTATAACATAAATAAGACATAAAGATGGATTTAATTAAGTAAACACATTAGTATAGTGAAAAGGATTTCAATACTTGTTAAGATGAACCCAATCTTTATTCGTCATGTTGACACACACAACTTGCTTATATCAAGCTTGATAACACCAAAAATAATTTGTACATGGCCCTAAAGAGTTTTAAATTAAATAATTTAGACTTTGTACATGCATTAGTAAACAACAACAATTATCACTTCCTGAAACAAACCAAAAATATAAACAAATTATATACGGAAAAGGAATGACTTATAGAGCGATGACAAAATCGTGGCACTTTCTTCTTCTTCAACACTTCACAAATTTAGGGTTCCTGAAACAAACCAATAACATCAAACATAGAAACAAATCGATCCAATAAAACTATAACATCCAAACTATAACATCAAACACGAAAACAAACCAATGACAGAATTTCTATCCAAAGCCGAACCCTAATTTCTGACAAATAGATCCACGAAATCGATGAGTCACAAGTACCCCAAATAATCCATCCAAAGCCCAAATAATCAATCCAAAGCCGATCCAACAAATCGATCCAATAAAACTATAACATCCCTCAAGAAAACCAAAAAAATCCATCCAAAGCCGAACCCTAATTTTCAACAAATCGAGGAGGCACATATACACCGCCACTGATAGATACTTTATTCACGGGGAAAAAAATTAAAAATAGCGTTCTGCTATGGACAGTCGGTCGATTTTTAGGGTTTTCGTGAGGGGAGAGAGAGACAGAGAGAAGAAGATGAGGAAGAGGGATGGTTTCGTGAGGGGAAGAGGGTTACCTGCGGAAGAGCGTTGCCGAAAGAGGGTTTGGCGACAGGGAGAAGAAGATGAGGAGGAGAGAGGAGTTTTCGTGAGAGAGAGTTATAAGGAGGAGAGAGGGTTTTCGTTAGAGGAGTTGAAGGGTTTCTAGTTACGCGCCCAGATTATAGGAGTTGAAGGGGTTTTCCAGTTAGGCGCCCAGCTTATGAGCTGGAGAATACAATAATGTTTTTTCAAACATAAAACATAGCGTTTTGCTATGGACGGTTCCGATTTAATTGCAAAACATCTAACAGACGGGATCGCCCGCTATAGAGAACACTATAATTTTATGTAGCAAAACTGAATCGCTCCTATAGCAGTCACAACATACTATAACTTATTTATTAAATATAAAATATATTTTATAAAACTATGTTACTTCTACCATATGATTAGAACAGTAGATAGTTCAATTGTGATGCTTCTGACTAATCGAACTGGATACCTTACTTTGACATATGTAGGGGTACTGAGCCTTCTGTTTATTCGCGGTTTCAACCGAAACAAAATAGTCAACACCAAATAAACCGAAATTCAAAAACTACAAAATCGAAACCGAACCAAAATTAACCAAAACCAAAACCGAACCGAACTAAATAAACTATTTGGTTATTTGATCGATTTATTCGGTTAAACCGAATAAATAGAAATCATATTTTAATTATATTAAAGAAATTATAAGTTTGTACACTTTTTTGTTATATGTCAAAAATATATCAAAAGTAGGACTTCAATATATATATATATATATTATATATATAATTGTTGCTTTCAAATATATACATTTTTAGTCACTGTAAATATACATAGAATTAGAATTTTTATAAATTAATAAATCTTATTGGGGTTTTCGGTTTTAAACCGAAACCGAATAAAAAAAATTAGTATTTTCGAAACCGCAAAATCCTACCAAATTATTTTTCGAATGAACCGAATCTCTTATTCGGTTAGGTTCGATTCGGATTTCGGTCCAGAACCGAGTAATGCTCACCCTTACACATACGGGCACAGCAATGGTCAGAAAAAATTATACCTTTAACAGCACTGCATAATGAACGCTATTGATAATGACACTTCTAATAGCGGGGAGGCATAAACGCTATAGATAAACTGCTATTGTATGAACTTTTAATAGCATTTCCTATGAACGCTATGGTTGATGATATTATAATACCAGGGAGGCTCAAACGCTATAGATAAACTGCTATTGTATTACCTTTTAATAGTACTGACTAATGAACGCTATTGATGATGACATTCTATAGCAGGGAGGCTGGAACGCTATAGGTAAACTGCTATTGTATGCCCTATTTGTTGTAGTGACAAGCCCAGAGATATAAACACATCACAGAATCTCAAAATATAATATAAAATACTACAGTCTGAAAGCACTAGCTGGATCGTAGTCCAGGCAAACCTAACTAAGCTATACTAGTCCAGGTATGCAAAGTCTAGTGGCTCAACTACCAGGTCACATTCCTGGCCTAAGTCTCCATCTGTCCTGACCCCATAGTAGGTCGAGCAGTCTGCCTTACAATCATCTGTAATATATTAACGGTATCCTGTCAGAAAAATAAGCAAGTACAAACACTAACAGCAGTTCCATATGTATTGACAAATTCTATAAGAGACAGTATAATGAAATACAAGACAAAATCAACAGAAAATATATAACAGGATGTGAGTACTGAATATGACGACAATTGATAAGATGACTTGGAAGCTATTTCGAAAGCCAAGTTACAACCCGTAAACCAAACAAGGAGCGGGGTTGTAACCCTTCTTCTGAACAGAACTTACCTCCAATCAAGGTTTAGCATAAGATCATGTAGAACATGTGAGTACTGAATATCATAACATGGTGAGAAAAATACTGAATGTAGAACTAAGTAGGATATATCATGTAATAAAATAAATATAAAATGTGCCATGAATTATTAGAGCGTTATGTGATCGGGTTGGGAAAGTACAGGACAAGCTATCCATTTGGCCCGACAATCACATAAAAATTACTGGAAAGGGTCATACCGGCCAACCTGGATAACGAGCACAAGGAATAAGATCTCGCTACACCCTACGTGGCACGAGCACAAGAATATAGTGACAGGACGGAATTGATCACATAGCCCCTAATAATTCCCCATCTCCGAGTAGTATAATGGATCAGGACACGACACGTCATGACACGAGATTCCCTAAAAGGTAGCTACTTCCTCTCAGGAATCTGTGTCTATACAAGTACAGAAAATAAGACAAAAAACGTACCAATATACAAGAAAATTCAGGAATAGCATCTCATGTCATGATCCAACGTATACTAGTCCGTGAACTATCGTGTCGAGAAATCAAGTAAGACACTACAACTGAATCAGATATAGCAGATATCAAGATAATAAAAACTATCAATGAATGTACTCGCCTGTGGTCCTGAGCTGATAAGGTGAACAGATGCTCAGAGTAATCACAGACCTAAAGATGAGATACTATAAGTCAAAATAGGGTTTAATAATGAAAGAGAAACTAATTAAGTCATGATATGCAAGTCTAAGTCAAACTAGGTCAAACTAGTTCGAGCCAAACTAGGTCATACTAGGTCACAGGAAGTCAATCCAAGTCAAACTAGGTCAAACTGGGTCAAAGGTTGACTTATAGTTAACTTTTGGTCAACTGATCAACCCTGGTCAACTCTAGGTCAACCCAAGGTCAAACTAGGCTAATATTGACCAACTATTGACTTTCAATCAACTGGTCAACTCTGGTTGGTTTCGGGTCAATTCTAGTCCCTTTTAGGCTAAGTTTGACTTTCGGTTGACTTTCGTTGACTTTTGGTCAAAACGGTCAACCGAGGTCAAAACTAGTCTAAGAGTACTAATCCTAACCATTACCATCCAAGACAATCAATTTCTAACCATATCCTAACACCTTAGACTCATACATTAGCTTCTAGGTAATTACCTTAACCTTACCTATTACCCTTCACAAAGTATTCCCAATACCTTGCCCCGATACAAAGGCAACCCTTCCTATCCTTGGTAGACTGACCTAGGCTTCTTAGGGTAGCTAGACACTAACCTATCTAGATATTACCAACCCAGAAATCTAGGTATCTAGCCCATCCAGTCCATCTCATCCCCATGTTGGTCACTCTCAAAATTAGCTTAAGGTATCATGAGACACCCTATGATATCTTGAGATACCACTCTCCTAACATTATCCAACCATACTAGCTCTATTAGGATACTAATTTATCTAGTACACTCACTAAACACACCCCACTAGGTCCACAACTCTCAAATCTAACATCTCATATCCTAACTTATACTAACATATAAGCTAACATCTACTAACAATCCTAACTAACAAATATCTAACAACTTGGTAGCAAACTCTATCTAACAAGGGCTAAATAATATAGGAAAATGGCTAAATGGAAGGGGCTAATTTCTAAAGGAAAAAGGGAATTAAATGGATTAAAACTAAAGGCTAAAAAACTCAAAAAGCTGTCAATAAGCTGCTGCTTATTGCAACTGCTTATGCTGCTGATTATGCTTATTGCTTGCTGAAACTGCTGCTGCTGCTGCTTATGACTGCTGCTGCCGCAAGCTGCTGCTGCTTATGCTGCTACTTATTGCTGCTGCTTTTGCTGCTTTTGCTTATTGCTTATCAATCTCTTATATATATATATATATATATATATATATATATATATATATATATATATATATTTTTTTTTATATATATATATATATATATATATATATATATATATATATATATATATATATATATATATATATATATATATATATATACACTCAATAATATAAATACTTGTATATATATTATGATACATTATGATACATGGAGAAAAATGTAAAGACAAGCAATAACACATCTCTAACATATAAAAATCTAATATTAAAATATGTATTAAACTATTTAAACACAAGTGTCCAATATTGGGGGTTTTCCACATAGACACAAAGCACAACAAGGACACTCATAATAACTCCAAATGGACACGAAATGGACACAAATGGACACACAACCATGAGGGTCATTCCTATGGGTTCAAAATAATCTTATATGCATGTAGGATTGAAATAGAGGGTAGATTTTATCTTCCGGGAGGTAAAATCCAAGAAAACTCCTTCCGATACGACATCGACACGAAGGGTCTCCAAATGGACACGAACCAAAGCCAAAATCTCCCAAACTTGGCTAGCACCCTCTCTTCATGGAGTAGAGAAGAAATGAAAAAGATTTGGTGGAAGAATGGATTAATTTGGAGATAAAATCAATGGAGGTTCCTCTCAAATTTGGGAAAGAACAAAGGAGAGAAATATTTGTGGATAAAACCAAATGAGAATGACTCATTCCTATCCCTTTGTGGCCGACCAAGAATGGCAAGGTGTCTCCTTGTTGAAAAGTCTAAAATACCCTTCATGACTCCTATTGGTTTAATTTAAATTAGGTTTTAGTTTGAGGCTAATTTAGTCTAGTTTGAGTCTCTAATTAATCCAACATAATCATGAATATTTAGTCTAACTATACTAACTTAAATATTGTCATGTGGGCCATGTCTAACTAATTAGTGGGTCCCACTAGAGTCAAAGCTACCTCGGGTCCCCGATACAAGTCGGATTGAGTTGAAATTCGAACCCGACTCAAATAACCTCAAAACAATATCATAAATAATAGAATAAATCTAAAAATATTCTAAAATGAAAAATGACCAAAATACCCTGTTCTTGAACCTTAGTATGTCTTTTGGAGATATTTTGATACACCCCTCGTATGTTTTGATACGTTGTGATTGTCTAGTACTGTTATATGGTTAGTATAACTAGATGAGACCCTAGACTGACATTACATGCCATGATCCCATAGGTTACTCTTTCAAATTGTATGATTTAGATGAGTTTCTTAGACTATGATTGTTGGGGACGTGACCTTAAGAGGAGTACGGCCACCTTAAATTTCGAGAACGAAATTATTCTAAGGAGGGTAGACTTGTAACCACCACTTTTCAAAAATGAGAGTAATTTTGAACTTTTGTAAAATTTATCGTTAAATAGTAGGATTAAGTCATGTTAATGATTTATGATGATTTTTAATTATTCTAATACTATTTAATTTAGTGTATTGTGATTTTGTCGTTTGCTAGTGAAACCTTAGAACAACTTAGCCTAGAGACTAACCATGACCATGGAGACCTAGCTAGTATAATTAGATTAGTAAATAGACTCTAATCTAGATAGAAATCACTTAGAACCTAATAAAAAAATAGAAAAAAGGTGCTAGTTTGGGCCTTTAGCAAAGGGGGCTTGATTTGACAACTTAGAAAGGCCTTTAGGCTATTGTGACTTGACCAAACCCTAGCCCATACCCTCATGGCCAGCCATAGTAGCCTAGAACAGCCCCTCATGCTATTAAAAGCATCATGAGCCCCCTTCTTTCTTACTTTCATTGAAACCCTAACCCTAGTTTTGGTGTTCTTCCCCAAATTCCTCCATCTCTCAAATTAACTCCAAATTCACCCAAACCAATTGCAATCTCTTCCTCTTGAAGAAAGGAAGCCTCTATTGTCTAGCTAGGAGGGATTTGGAGAAATTTGGCCATTGGAACTTGGTGGAAGATCTATTCTAGGATTTGTATTGGGATTCCAACTCCCAATTGGTAAGAACATCTAAACCTCTTCTAATTTTTGTTTTCTTTTCATAGATGCATTCATTTAGGGTTCCCCTAGCATTAGGTTATGTTTGGTTCGAATTCGAACTCATTTGAGGTACTTATTGCTAGAGTATCGAAACGTATCTCAAGTGTTCGATGAAATACCCCATAGGATGTTTTGATCACCAAATTGTGATGTAATTACATTTTTGGGGAGCTAATATACTGTGGATTGCATTTGTGTTTGATTGAGTTGGAATTGAGGTGGTTTGATAGTGTTTTATGGACACGGGTACATGCAGCCAAGGAATACACTGGCTACAGTAGCTCCCCTGCTACTGGGGGCCCTGTCCTCACTCTACACACCATGTTTTCTCATCCTAGCCACGTTTCTGGGTTAGGTAATGACTGACAGTGGGTCTGGGACTTGTGGCTTCAAACCATAACAAGCTCGAGCTGTGGCATTAGCCACATATTTCTCTTTGTGTAGTCGGGTATACACTACTGCACACATTCTCTGTTACACTTTATATTGCACACATATATTTGACACTTGTACACTTGCATCACTCCTTGATACTTGATTCACAGACACTTATACAGTTGCTTTGCTTCGACACCACTTGACACTCAATCGACATTTGTTACTGCTGTATTGTTCATTCACACACTCTTCACTTTGCACTGATCACTTGCTGTCACCCTCATTTTCCCGTATTTCGTATTTATACTCGTATCTGGATTTTGGCATGTATTTTTTTATTTTTCTTAACTTGTGGAATTTCAGTATTTTTCGTATTTTGGGTTTTGGCATGGCTCGGTTTTATTGGGTTGGTTCGGTTTGGTTTGGTTATGTGATGGATCGCCTTAGCCTATGCTACCCCTTATCCCCACCACAACTCTCCCTCTTTATAACCCCCACCTACCACTCTCTCTCCTCATAACTTCCACCATTAATTTCTTTCTTCTTCTCCTTCCTCCACAACTCTCCTAACCCTAGGCAAGTGCATCTTGCCACTACAAGAGAACCCTTTTTTCCTTGTCCATTTGCTAGATTAGGACATGGTGATCAATATTAGAACTTGGGTTTTTGTGATTTGGAGCCTCCATTATTATAGATCTAAGTTATTTCTATTTTCAGATTTTGCATGGTTTGAGCTACTTAAGTTGGATTTTATGGGTTTTTGATGTTTCCATGTGGTAGAGCATTCAATGTCACCCAAGTTGGAACTTTGGAAATCTGGATTTGGAGTTCGGATGGCCAAGTTATGATGCTTTGAAGCTTTGGGTTCATCTATGGTATTCTTGCTGTTTGGAGGAGACTGTGAGCAGTGTGCAGAGCTGTTTAACTTACGTACACTGAGCTACGTGCGCTCTTTAGCGTGCGTACGCAGACTTGAGTACGCTTCCTGTTGGAAGCGTGTCTCCTTGAGCGTGCGTGACTTTTCACGCAGCTGCTCCCTTCAGCGTGCGTGACTTTTCACGCAGCTGCTCCCTTGAGCGTGCGTGACTTTTCACGCAGCTGCTCCCTTGAGCGTGCGTGACTTTTCATGCAGCTGCTCCCTTGAGCGTGCGTGACTTTCACGCAGCTTCTTCCTGTAGCGTGCGTGACTTTCACGTACACTGCTCCCTGTAGCGTGCGTGACTTTCACGTACACTGCTCCCTTGAGCGTGCGTGACTTTCACTTACGCTGCTCTCTCAGCGTGCGTGACTTTTTACCTACGCTGCTCTCAGCGTGCGTGACTTTTCACGCAGCTGCTCCCTTGAGCCTGCGTGACTTTTCACGCAGCTGCTCCCTTGAGCGTGCGTGACTTTCACGCAGCTGCTCCCTGTAGCGTGCGTGACTTTCACCTACGCTGCTCTCTCAGCGTGCGTGACTTTTTCGTACGCTGCTCTCCTGACCCCTTGCTTAACCCATTGGCTCTTGGAGTTTTGGTCTTATTTCTTTAAGCTTGGCTTTTCTATAGCCCTGTATATTGTTATTTTATTAGATATTTTATGTCCATTTTATATCCTTACGCCTTTTGTCATAAACTTGATTTTACTTAATATATTTGGAATGACTATTGTACATGGCATGATATGACAAGGAACTAGCATAACACGACAGTGACCCGTGGTGGTGCACTCCTGACATGACCAACCTGACATGATAGTGGCCCGTCGTGGCGCACTCCTGACAAGTACCCTGACATGATTTATCTTGATAATTTAACTTGACCTGCCTTGACACCGTGGGTGGTTCTTCTTGCTTGCTTGTTAAATCTACTTGTCCTGTCTTGCATCATGTCTAGGAGGGGACTCCTGAGTACCACGGTCAGGAGTACCTACTAAAATGGATTAAGGTTAATAACTAAAATAACTCAGTAGTCATGAAGAGATGACACAGCTACAGGCAATCCCGTTACCTGGGCGCTCTTGGGATCTGTAGCCTGCCGTCGAGTAGGGCACATTTCCAGCACACCGTCGAGTGTTGCACCCTCTAAGTCACCTAAGGGTACATACATTTCCTGGACGATGTACCCACCTGAATTCAACCCTAATCTTTCGTCCTGGGTAACCTGGATGGTCTGCAGGGCTTGTGGCTGTGGAACAATTTCACTGCATCTTGTTAGTAATTAGGCCTGTGATAACCCTAGTTAGTTAAAGTAGTAAGCCGTAGTATCTGCTTGGCCGTGATTGATTTAATGAGGTATAACTAGTTAGCCATGTCTTGATCCAGTACAAGATTGCTCCCTGTCTTGATTTCTTGCATTATTATCTTGCCGATAAATGGTGGAAAACCAAGTTCTGTTCAGACGAAGGGTTACAACCCCGGTTCTCGTTTGGTTTACGGGTTGTAACCTGGCTATCGAAATAGTTCCATGGTTATCTCGTCGTATATCATCCTGCCATATTTTCGTAATTTCTAGTTTTAATATTAGAATTTTCTTGTGCTAATTGCTGGCTTTTGTTCTTATTTTGTGGCCCCCTTGTGGCACTTGCTCTTTCTGGGGTTGACCCAGCTGGTTTTGTGTGGCCAGATTTTGGAGCAGCTCCCGAGGATCTACCAAGCTTCCAGCCCGATGGTGGCGACTAGAAGGAACCCGGGCTACGAGTCGGTTTTCTATTTTGTTTCGCTCACTCTATTGTAAAGTTATTCTTTTGAGTCGTTTAGCCGACGAGCACCTGTTAGCTCGATGCACTTTACTTACTGTCTGCCTACGGGCTGTAAACATGATTAACAAATCTTAGGGTTGATCATGTATGACTTAACTCTTGCTAGTCCTCGCATTTTGTACGACTAGCTTCATGATCAGCTGATATGTAATATTTGGAACGCCTTTTATTGTATATTTGGTGGTCAAACATCTTGTAATTATATTACTTGCTTGAGATTGAGACAATAGGCTTGACCTTAAGAGACTGTTGGCTTGTAGTAAACCCTCATATCTAGACAGCCGTGACCGTATAGTTGAGATGTATTCTATTTCAATATACGTAGCTGGCTATGTCTGCCCCCGCTCTCCAGTATTCTGGTTCTGGGGCATGACACTTGCACACTTTGCATTACTCATTTGACATAGCTGCACTCTTCCAAACATGCCACAGCACACTTGCTTCACTGCTACATTCACTCTTTGACACATTACACCCTTTACTTTGTCTGTACACTTCTTTAGCATGCTGCACCTTGCTCAGTCGAGCCCTATCCCATTGTTTATTGCACAGTTGACACCTTGTCCTGCATCCTTGAAGGTGCATTTAAACATTTGATGATGCCCTGTCCATACTCGTTGTTTTGTCCCAATTTTAGTGTTTCGGTCTTCCTTTATGCTATATTCAGTCTTGGTTCTTTAGTATCAGTTCATGAGGATCTCATCACTTAGTTATATGATTAAGTATCCATCATCTTAAGCTTCATTCCATTTCAAAGTCATTGATTGTTCAGTCTAGTTGAACAATTTGACCAGTCCAATTGTTATAATATTCAGATAATGATGTACCAGTCTCTCTTTAGTCAATATCAGCCAAATCCAGATAATTTTATGTCTTGTATACTGTCATTAGCATATCTGCATACCTTGGTTGATTGTATGACACAGTGTCCTGCACTGATGCATCTGCAAATACCCTCGATTTTACTGCATGTTAGCCACTGTAACTCATTTGTCCTGCATCAGGACATGTCCCAGACTTCACTTAGCCACTATACTACATGCAAGTGCATTCCCAGTATGCACATCCCTTATGTTCTGTATATTACATTTTCTGTACTTAGCCCTGCATACATTATAAGACATTGCACCTTCTCATTGCATTCGCTTCACATTTGTATTTCACTTCCAAATCCTTGCATTCACCACTGCATTGCTCTATCAAACCATATCCTTGAGTTCACTACATAACAAGTGATCACTATCACTCATCAGAAACTAACCAACCACTGCAACATACTCACATTACACTACTACCTGCCCCTTTTGTTTAGACATTACCTACTTCCTTGGTCTATACCACATGTCTATCCTCTTTCATTTTGACATCTACCAATCCTAAATACCATTTATGAATTAAACACTTAAAATTGTCTTGCCCTCACATGTGACTTTACTGCACAGAGCCATCCTCATTTAGCATTTTCTGATACATATCATGTATCAGAACAATTCTTGTTCTGCATTTAGGATACATTATGTATACATAACTCATTACACACACATCCATTCACTACTTCTTTCACACATTACCTTGCATTCACATATCTTGTCACTACATTTCCTTTTTTCATATGTTCTGTTCTGCCCAAGTAGTTTAAGTTCAGACCTTGAGCACTCCCTGGTTCTAGCTATTTCTTATATTTCATATCATTTGGTTTAGTTATCCCCTCATTCAGTTCTTTTAGGACATTGCCCTGACCATGGTAAATTTGTGTTCAGACTTGAACATCTGTGATGTTCAGTTGGGACCTTTGGTCTAGTCAATATTTGATGTACTTTAGTTCTCCTTTGTTCTATATGATTTGGCCCTCATTCGCTTTTATATATCTTACATATCCTTGCTCTGTCCCTTCAAATAGAACCTTAAGTCCACTTCTTACTTTGTTACTAGCCCACTTTTGAATATGCCATAGGTAGCAGTCACTGGACCTTGTTCAGATTTGAACACCTATTTTGTTCTGTCATGTTCTGAGGATCAATGGTTGTAGTGCCCTGCTTTTAGACTTTTAGTTCAGTCAATAAGAACAATCATTCAAACCCTTGATTACCTGGCCTATCCACCTGAGGGTTAGTCATATTTACATTTTTGGTTGAGGTCTCTAATTGTTTGCAGTCCTTTTTCCCTTATGCAGTCCCCCTCATGTTCCTATATTTATCTTAGTATCAAACCCTCTAACTTATAGGTATCCTTGTATATGTCAGTTATAAATATTGTATTACATATGTATGAGGATATGTGAGGTTGAGGGATGTGTAGTAGTGTTGGTATTTACATATATTCCTCTTAGCTTGGACTGTTATATGTTAGGCTTAATGGTATACTATATTATATATATATATATATATATATATATATATATATATATATATATATATATGTTGATACCTTGAGTATACTATGTACTTGTGGTATTTGGGTTTATGTGTTTAGATTATAGGTTAAGCCATGGGTGACTTGATATATATATATATATATATATATATATATATATATATATATATATATATATATATTTATATATATATATATATATATATATATATATGTTGATACCTTGAGTATACTATGTACTTGTGGTATTTGGGTTTGTGTGTTTAGATTATAGGTTAAGCCATGGGTGACTTGATAGATAAGGGATAGTGTCATATACCTTGTACTAAGGTATGGTTTATAATTAGGGATCTATGAGTTTAGTTTGATATGTGATTAGGCTAATACCAAGTTACCCTCTACATAGCCTATTAGCCCAAAACCTTAGACGAGACTAGTGGGGACCAATGTGGACCCAATAGTCCAAGTCTGACTTAGTTTGACTAAGAGTTGACCGAGAGTTGACTTTGACCTAGAATAACCTAGTATCATGTAGATTGCATTGTATACTTCAATTATTATATGTTGAACACATTTTAACCTGTATTTCTCTAAATAGGACTCTATGACCCCAGTTCAGATATTTGTACACATCTGTTGCTCAGATTATCAGGCGAGTATATTCTCTGATCATTTTATACTTGCTAGGACTTATATTCTTGCTCTAGATTATCTTACTTGATGCTGTCACGTTGGTAACACGGATTTATATTATATAGATCTTTTCATGAGATGTTATCCCCCTCGGTAGCATCGGGTACATTATGTCATGTGCATTTCACTTTCATCATGTACTCATGTGCTTTCACTATTCATGTATACTCTTGTGATTCATGAACTCTCATGTTCACAGAGCCCTCATGTATAACTTTATGTGCACTTATTTATGAGCTCCCATGTGATAATCATGTACATTAACATAACCTGTCTAAATCCTTGTGTATTGATTGTGGTACGGAGGAGTAGAAGTAGTCATGTGAACAATTCCAACTAGTATAATCATGTATAAACTCTGTAGTGTAATCATGTATAAATTCAAACCGTTCATATGTCTTTCTTGTACACTACATCACTAGTAACTTACAGTTTTGTACTTATAGTAGATATTTCTAGTACGATTATCTCTCTCTCTTTTTCATGTACATTTCTTTCATTGATTCATGTATCTTATTCTATTGCATGCTTTATATTCCTGTCATGATATGAACTATTGAGATTTTGTGCTCATTCCTGTCCTGACTGGACCTGTTAAAAATATTATAGAGTATGAGAAGGAGTTCTGCCTTACCTACTGCGGAGCAAGCTTAGATGACACTTGCAACCTGGACACCCTGGTGGTTCAAGCAGCTGCTGAGGATGTTACCATTGTCTAGATTCGATAGCTATAATGTTTATCTTTTTTTTTATGTCATTTGTGTTTGTGGATCCAGAATTTGTATTATTTAGAGAAGTTGAGACTTTATGTTGTTAACTTGGATTTATTTACCTTCTGTTGTATCTTTATTTTTGGATTTTCATTATCTATCATATCGTGATATTTCCATCTTTAGACTTATAATTGAGCTGTACCTTCTGTGATTTGGCCTCTATTTGGAGAGTATATCATATTATGGTTAGTTAAGATCATGAACTAGAACAACGTTCTACCGTCGACACTGCAGCGTAGGCTAGACGTACCCACGTACTTTTCGTGCCCCTACACTGGGTGCGGGTCATGACAACAAATGAGCCTGGATCAAATTGAATGTGATCCACCTTACAGGCTCTGACATACCCTGTATAATATAAAGGTCTGTCATGGCGATTATCTTTCATAGACATGTCTCCTTGGGTAAAGGTAATATTAGGAATCATCTCAGATATATTATGACAATGAGGGTAGGTCACAGGATCATCGCCAATTTTTGTCATCTGAGATAAGTATGAATCTGCATGCTGCAATGCTTCTCTCAGTGCATCTTGAGTGCCTTTGGAGAGATGAAGTAGCTGAAATATCGGCAGTCGAGCTGGGGTATTAGCAAGTTGTGCCAATATGTAAAAATTGAAAGCTTGTCAAGTCCAAGCGAGTTAGGAATCTTTAGATACTTATTGAACCTTACCTTTTTCTATTTTCTTTTCTTGAAGTCTGCTTTGACGGCCCCGATCCAGATGAAGCCTGAATGGCAGGGGGATTAGGGATAGGAGCTATAATAAAAGGGTTAACTTCTTCATCTTGATTGGAGGCACGCAGGTATGCTTTCCTAGATCTGGTTTCTCCAATTAGAGCTTCGTTAACATGTTGCATGATTTATTCTTATTTTTCTTGCTCTAAGTCTTGGAGATGGATAAGGTTGACTTTGGATCCATATCTTCAAGGAGGTCACGATGGATTCATAAGAGCTCACCATGATTAGTAGTGAGTAGTACGAGTCCGGCTGTCTGATCCCGAACTGGAGGAAGATTGACGACTTGTAATGTCGCCTTCGATGTTGGAGTAACACCATTTGAAGTTCAGTTGCAGGAAGATCCCCAAATTGGAGAGAAACAAGATATACAGAAACTTATTTCTCATCTGTGTGCAACGTGATGGCCTTTGAATCCAACAACTGCTGAATACGGTTCTTCAATATGTAATAATCTTTCGTCAGGTGATGTACATAATGATGACAAAAGCAATACTTTGGATCGTTAATTTGCCCTACAGTTTCAGGCCTTCGAGGAGGAGGAAGTTGTAGCTTGTTCCTTTCATCAATACCTGGAAGATGTCTAGTGTGAGGGCTTGGTTAAAGGTTTAGTGTGGCTTAGGCCATGGAGCAGTTGGAGCTTTTTGTTTAGGCTGAGTAGCGGCTGCATAAACATCAACTGTAAAGGATTCCTTCCCTTTGTTGGTTTCCCAGAAGTGTTGTTGCTCTGGGGACGCTTCCTTTTGTCTTCATGTAATTTTAGTCCAATCAAATACAGAACCTGAACCGATTCTTCAGCTTTCTCGGCAGCTGTGATAAAAGCTGGCCAATTATTATAATCTCCCAGGCTGATGCAGAACCTGACTGTGGGTAATAAGTTACCCTAACATATGTCAATAAGTACTGATTGAGGAGCACCTGGATACAGCTTCATTGACAACCTTCTGAACCGTTCAACGAATTCTCGGGTCGGTTCTTTGTTATCTTGCTTTGTGGCAATGAGTTTTGACATAGAGACATCACATGTTCCTTCATAGAATCTAGTAAGAAACAATTTCTCCAAGTCTTTAAAATTTTTGATACAACCGTCAGGCAGATTGCAGAACCATTCAAAACTACACATTTCAGAGTACCAATAAGTAATTTAGACCATAATGCATCATTTTCATGGTATATGAATGGTCTTGGAGTAAAAGTACGTCAAATGCTTCTTTGGAGAACCTGTTCTGTCATAAGGAATCAGAGATTGAGGTTTGTACTTTGGAAGACAAACAACATCATCCCACTCTGAAGGATAAGGACATGACATTCCCATTTGATGCAGTTCCTCTTTCGAGGTAATATCATCTAGTGGAGCATTAAGCCAACGAATAGCTTCAAGAGTAACAATTGTTTTGTTTGCAGGGGTCAACTGTATGATAGCCGGTTGTGCTTGTTGTAATACTGGCGTAGAGATATTTTTGACTTTCAGTGATGGATTAGGGTTAAAAGATACCCCTACTATATCTTGACCGACAGGAGTTTGAGTAGGTAGAGAGACTGGTGTAGAGCTGTTTACAAGTTCATGGTTGTTTGCATTTGTTGCATTATCACTATGAAATTTTGCAGCATGCTCTCCAGGGTATTATTTCTTTGTCGATCACTGTTACCCCCTTCTTTGCCGGTTACATACACTGAGGTTGTATATGGGTTGCAAGATTGAGAGGTATGCAAGAAAGCATTACTAGAACTAGTACTGCTTGACCCCGATTGTGAAACTACATCATCCCTTTCTGAAATATGAAGTACTTTGTCATCAGATTGAGATGTAGAATGGTCGAGAGGATTCTACCCCCAGTATTATCTTGTTCGTGAACTTGGAGCACACCAAAGGAATGCATAGATCGGGAACGGTTTCCTTGATAAACACCTTCAGGTGAAATAGCTCTTTGTCCTCCCCTAGATGAAGAGGATAAAGGTGCTTGGTAATCACCTTGACTAGATGTTGCATAGATCGAGGCCTCTTGTAATTCATCTTTATTGTCCGAGAGTTGTCGTCCAAGACTGGACAAATCCGGAGAGTTTGATTGCAATCTGGTATAGACAGATTGCTTGGTTGATTGATCAACTGCTTTTGAGCAACAACAGATGATAATAATCTTTTGCACAGGAATGTCTCTGATATGACATAACCGTGTTTGTTGACACCTCTGCTAATTTATGCTTATGCCGAAGCATGTCACGCAAGTCAACAAAAGGGTGCACAACCTCATTTCCCTTTTTATGCGACTGGACAAAGTCCATGCATGGGAGAGTTGGTTTCCTAGCTCGTTAACTTATTTTACGTACATGGGAACCCCCAGTACTTAGATCTTGAGTTGTTTTATTATGTGAACTCATTTTAGGTACATTAGGCAATGTACATGAGTCCACAGAATGTGGAAAAGAGGCGCATGACTAGCTGGGGTGCATAGACCTCATCTTGTATAGCTAGCCATCATCAACGTGCATAATACGGATGGACGCATGAATCGAGCCTCCTTCATAACACATAGAATCTTTGGAAAATGACAGTCTATAGAAGACAGACTTCTTATCCCTATTTATGCGTCCAGAGTTCTGTATTGAAGAAAAACCTCTTTCATCTTGATGAACTAATTGTGAGGCAGAAGTTCCAATATTTGAATTCTTAGCATCGTAGTGTGTTCCTCTGCTAGAATTTAAAATTTATACATTCTTTTTACCCACGTGAATAGCTTTATTACAAGTGTTAGTTTTCTTCACAGACGCATGATTGGGATGCACCTTTTTGGTGTTCTTATTCCCGTGAGAAGCACAGGACTTTGCTGATGGCTCATTGGTGGAGCCTCTTATGGACGCATGATGAATTTTATGTGTCTGAATAATAGAAACGTCCCTAGACAGTATTGTAGCCGGTACCAAGCCATGTGCCTCCACATTGTCCATAGGGACCACAGTAGCCGAAGCTTTCCCTTTGCCATCAGCGACATTAGGAAGAGTAGGGAGAGACTTCGGAATCCAAGTCTTATGAACACACTTGGACTTCTACCTCTTGGTGGTCGAAGCAGAGTCTTTGTTTGACAGCATTGCTTTATATGCTTGTTAGTCGAACTACATAACCAACATCTTATCAACTGAACCTAGCTTGTTTACATCAGATTGTGCAACCACTTTCTCGTCAGTAGAGAAAGTCGTCCCCTACAGAGTCGTTATTTTTGTTTCAACACAAAAAAACAAGTCCAAAAAATATAGGGATCTTTTGTATTATTGTAAAAAAAAAGAAGTACAATAGGAATCTTAAACAAGAATTTCGACTACAATAAAAATCGGGGGATTGGGTCCGCGAAGATTAAATCTACTTTGACTTTTTTGCTCCAATGACGATCTGATGCAGTTGTTGTTGAAGCTTGGTTGTTGATGAACTCTCGATTGTAAGGGAAACTTAATCACTGAAAGCTCTCTTTTTCTTTCTGAAAGTTCTTTACAAAGAAGTTGTAGTCTCTCTTTATTCATCTACTCTCCATGTGCCAGTGTGTGCATGAGAAAGGAACTATCCTCTATTTATAGCTTTTTTTACTGGAATAGCCACAGAAAATATACTGTCTTCTGCCTCAGAGACACATGAATTTGGGTAGGCGCATGTGCCTTGGAAGTTAGTGGGGAGTGAACGTGTTCGAGAATCACGTATAGCTCGCCATGTGTCTTGAGATATCATCAACCAAGGCCTTCATCTCTTCTGTCATCAGTTTACCACCGATTGAATCTATGGCGTGTTCAACTGTGATTTGTCATCTTCGTCGTCGTCTTCGTCGTCGTCTTTGTCATCGTCAAAGTCTTCAACAGAGACTTGACGAATGCGCTGTGAACTTGGCCAACACCGGCACACGCATATAGATCCCGATATGAAAATCGGAGATGGAAAACAAATACAACATTTGATAATTCCAGACGACGGAATCTAGGAACAGATGATGCAAATAAAGCATTTGACTTTCATATGTCTTCGAAATACGCTCTCTTTTTCTTTCTTTTTTTTCCTCTTTTTTTTCTCTCTTTTTTCTCTCTTTTTTTGAAAAGATGGCTAGGGTTAGGGTTTGGATGGGGATGGAGTGACTATGGTTAGGGTTAGGGTTTGGATGGGGCGGCTAGGGTTAGGGTTAGCATGTGCGAGGGAGGGTAACAGCAGGTGGGGTGTAGCAGTAGGGGGGTTCGGCTAGGGGGTAGTGTAGCAGCAGGTAGGGTGTAGCTACAGGGGTGTTCGGCCGGGGGGGTTCAACAAGGGGGCTTCGGCCAGGGGGGTCGCCAAGGGGTGTCGGCCAGGTGGGGTGGGTTGGCAGGGAGGGGTTCTACCAGAGAGGGGTGCAAAAAAATGAACTTTGCAAGCACTTCCAAAGAAGGTGTAAAAACAGCAAAAAAAATTGGGGGTGCTGCACGGCAGGTCCAGTGGGGGGTACGGGGGGATTGAACAGCAGGTCCGGTGGGGAGGGGTCTGGGGGCACTGCACAGCAGGTCCGATGGGGAGGGGGTCCGGGGGCGCTGCACAGCAGGTCCGGGGGGGCAGGTCCGGGGGCGCTGCACAGTCGGTCCGGAGGGGGGGCAGGTCTGGAGGTGCTGCATAGCAGGTCCGGGGGAGGGGGAAGAAGGAAAAAAATCTTTTTTTGTGGAATGGTTATGGCTTTGATACCATATAAAGAATAATAATGGGATAATTTTATTGATAGGCTATTGCCACTACTTATAGTGGGTCCAACTCCTCTTCATAATACATCTTCCGATGTAGGACTAAAGTCCTTTATTGGTTCTCAACACTATGCAATGTTAAGTGTTGTCAAATTAAAGATCTGAATGCTATATGGATGTAGAAGCTGTCCTTAGACTCTTTGTTTGCTGGCATTTCTTGCTGATGTGACCTTAATTGTATCATGACTGGTTGTGTTTTAATCACATCCTATGCCTGAGCTTACTGTTAGTATCGAGGCACAATTTTCGATAGAAAATTCTGAAACTGAAACAATTGTACACACAACGTTTCAAATGCAGCATCTTAAAGAAGATGTGCAACAGAGATCCTGGAGGATTCTAAATTACGAGGATCTAAAAAGATTCTACGTAATACAAAAAAATCTAAAAAGACTTTGTGCAAGCAACTATCGGCAGTAGAGCTTCTAAAAAGAAGTTACTGTAAAAGGCAACAGCAGCGATGACCGACGAGAATGAGATGCTGGGATGAATGAACCACCGTTGCTCAAAACTTTATTCGCCCCACACGAGCACGAACAGCTTCCAGGAACCAGCAAGTTCACAAAGAACTTTTGGAACGCTCGTAAGTCAATATTTGAGACTTGAACGGGCTTCCTGGACTTAACAGACTCCCTCAACTCTCTTCTTGGTGCATCTTTCAAAGGAGGCCAAGGGGCTCTATTTATAGAGTGGAGTTGAGACTTCACCTCTTCTCCTATCCGATGTGGGACTAAAATACCAATACTCAAAAATAGAGTTTGATATTTTAGATCATCCAACAATCAGCATAGAAGTGTGCCAGTCCACGCCTACCCCCCGAACACTTTCGTGTATGCACGAGACATCCTGGAGTCCGTGTCCGAGTCCGAGTCCGCTCAACAAAAATTAACTTGCATCCTTGTTGGATTTAATCCTTTTTCCTTCTAGGAAAATACTTCCACATGGCACAAACTTGTGCCCTACTACACCTCATGTGCACACCTCAACACAAGCAATGCATTATATTGAGATACTCACCATTTGGTGTAGCCGATGTGGGACTATCTTTTCTAGTCCAAAGGCAAAAACACCAACAATCCCCCACATATCTCAATATATGGGTTGAGCGTTCCCCACAGTGACTGTCCATCATGCATTAGGAGAGATGTCGCCACGACTTGAATCTTCCCGCATTGGTTAAATAATAGCATGATACAAGAATGGACTAAGCCTTGAATTCTGCACCATAACTGCAATTCTTCCTACTCACATAATGACATCAACTGTGCTTCTGGCTGCACATTGAAGGCCTTGTGCCAGCCTGGTTTCAGTGTATAATTTTTGGGCGTCTACAAGTTTACCCTCAAGAGACGGCCTGATATCTCTGTCCATACACTATAGGTGAGTTCTTTATAAAGAGTCATGGCATGAAGCATTGTGCTTCTTTGCGATGCTACGCCGCTATGACATGGCTTAAAGCCGAGGCTTTACCCCATCTGGGTACCTCATCGTAGTGTCATACTACTGTAGCATGAGGTCACAGGCCTCTTTGTAGTGCCAAACTACCCAGCATGAAGCCTTGCGCTTCCGTGCGGTATTACGCCGCTATGACATGGCTCGTAAAGCCGAGGCTTTACCCTACCTGGTACCTCTTCGTAGTGTCATGCCACTATAACATGAGGACATCGTCCTCTTTATAGTGTTGTCTTCTCTTTATTACGATTATCATACAGCATTAGGCTACCTGCCTATTTGCGGTGCTACTCCGCTGTGACTTGGCTTGCAAAGCAGAGGTATTACCCCTACCTGGAAACCTCATGGTGGAGTCACCCCACTGTAGCATGGAGTTACACTCCTTGTAGTGCTGCGCTACCGTGCTTCCTGTAAAGCACTCCAGGCATTCACTCTGCCTGAGAACTCATTAAGGCATTTAAGCCAACCTTTCCACAGAAACCGTTTTCTGCAGAAAACAATAGTAGACAACAGTGGTTATAGGTCTGTAACCTCTCCATGTCCAATAGAACATGTACCCACCGTTCCTGATATTCTTCTGATTAGTGGTCCTCCCTTGAACCAAAAGCTAGATGCCTAGTAAATAAATCTTTGAACTAATAGCATAAAACTTTATGGTAGGAATACAATAATACAATATCAGAATGCCTTCAAGCCCATTTTACAAGTTGTGTCATCGACCAGCTGGCGCTTGAGGCCCTTGGTGAACGGATTCGCCAGGTTCTCCTAACTCCGAACATCAATCACTGCAATAACACCTCTCTTGATAAGATCGTGTATTGCTCTGTGCTTCAACCGCACCGTTCTCTTCTTCCTATTGAAGAGTTCATTTGATGCCACTGCTGCTGCCGCCTGGTTGTCACAGTATATCGATATTGTCGGTATCTGAGCCCCAACCACCGGAAGATCATATATGAGCTCCCGAAGCCACTCTGCTTCATCTGCAGCAGCACCCAATGCAAAGAATTCTGATTCCATGGAGGAGCGAGATAACATAGTCTGCTTCTTCGACTTCTACGATATAGCAGCTCCGCCCATGGCGAATACGAATCCACCTGTGGAATACTCGCTCTCCATATCTGAACACCAGCTAGCATCACTGAAGCCTTCCACTACTGACGGATCTCCACTGTGGAAAAGTGCATATGTCTGAGTTTTCTTGAGATATCTTATAACATGCTTCATAGCTTTCCAGTGCTCAACGCCTGGATTGCTAGTGAACCGACTCAGCATTTCCACTGCAAAAGCTATGTCAGGCCTTGTGGCAGTAGTAGCGTACATCAACCTTCCGATGACGCTAGCGTACTCCAACTGCCTGACGCTTTCCCTCAAATTTGGCTCCAGCTTCTGATCACTCCGGTACGGTGTATCAATAAAAGGAAGATCTTGATACCCGTAGCGAGTGAGCATCTTCTCAATATAATGAGATTGTGACAGCGCTATTCCAGTGCCTGTCCGAATGATCTTGAGCCCCAAGATTACGTCGGCATCCCCCAAGTCCTTCATACTGAACTTGGTCGAGAGGAATTTCTTTGTCTCTGTGACGCAGCTTAAATCCGTACCTAGGATTAGCATGTCGTCCACGTAAAGACATACGATTACTCCTCTTCCGGCAGCAAACTTCGTATAGACACACTTGTCTGTTTCACTGACCCTGTAGCCATTTCACCTTATCATCCTGTCAAACTTCTCATGCCACATTTTGGGAGCTTGTTTCAAACCATACAGAGACTTCATCAACTTGCAGACTTTGTCTTCCAGACCTCTGACGACAAAACCTTCTGGTTGTTGCATGTAGATCTCTTCGGTCAGCTCGCCATTAAGGAATGTCGTTTTCACATCCATCTGATGTATCACCAGCTTGTGTATTGCTGCTAGAGCAATTAACAATCTGATGGTTGTCATCCGAGCTACTGGAGCATAAGTGTCAAAGTAGTCGATCCCCTGCTTCTGAGCAAACCCCTTGGCCACTAGCCTGGCCTTGAACTTGTCAATGGTTCCATCTGCTTTCATCTTCTTCTTGAAGATCCATTTGCATCCGATGGGTCTTGCTCCTTCTGGCAGGTCAACCAATACCCATGTGTTGTTGGAGGTGATTGAGTCAATCTCGTTGTCTATCGCCTCCTTCCAGAATACAGCATCTCTGGTCTTCATTGCCTCATCATAGGTAAGCGGATCTACTTCCACATGATAGGTGACGAAGTCATATCCGAAGTCTTTCGACCTCCTCGTTCGCTTAGTTGACGGCTCAGCGAGTTCTGGTTCAGCTGGTGTCTCCTTGACGACAGCTTCATCTTGGACTACTGGTTCATTAAAGACTTCTGTCTGCTTTGTACCCTCATCATTCTCCGGAAGATCCACGAGAATAATATTCTTGTGTTTTGTAAACTTGTCTTCAAAGTATTCAGCATTGCGAGATTCGATGATATGGTTTGACTCGATATTAAGGAATCTTCGAGCATCACTCTTCTCGGCATACCCCAAGAAGATTGCCTTCGTAGTCCTTATCCCCAGCTTTTGAATCTTCAGATCCGGAAGCTTCACATAAGCCAGACACCCCCACACTCGAATGACATTCAAGTTAGGTCTGACTTTGAACCAGAGTTCATGAGGAGTTATGTCGGAAGTTGCATATGGCACTCTGTTCAGAATGAACGTTGCCGTTAGTGCAGCTTCTCCCCAGTAGCACTTTGGAAGACCCGCAGTCAACAGCATGGAGTTCATCATCTCTGTCAACGTTCTGTTCTTCCTTTCTGCTACTCCGTTGGATTGAGGAGAGTACGGAGCCGTTGTCTCATTGATGATTCCATGTTCTTTCCAGAATGATAAGAATTCATGAGACCGATACTCTCCGCCTCGATCACTCCTTAACCTCTTGAGTTGTTGTCCAGTTTGCCGCTCAGCCTCGGCCCTGAACTCCTTGAACTTCTCGAATGCTTCGTCTTTAGACTTGAGCAAGTAGACGAAAGCATACTTTGAGAAGTCATCGATGAAAGTAATGAAATACTTCATCCCGGCCTTTATAGAGAATTGTTTGAAGTCACAGATATCTGAGTGAACCATCTCCAGGAGATCTGTGTTTCGATGGACCCTGTGAAAGAGTTTCCTTGTGATCTTCGTCTGAGCACATACTTCGCATTTCTCTACCTTACCCCCACACTTGGAGATAAGTCCTAGACTAGACATTCTGTTAATCCTTTTACAATGAACATGTCCTAGCCTATTATGCCACAACTCAAGAGAATAATTAGAAAAAGTGATTGCATTTATATTATCATGCTGGGTTACAACAAGCTAAATCTTGTACATTCCTTCAGTTTGGAAAGCTTTCTCGAAGAATGTACCCTTCTTGGACATCACCAACTGGCCAGCATTGATGTCCATCCTCAAGCCTGCATTGCAGAGCAGACTTCCAGAGATCAGGTTCTTAGCAATTACTGGAACATGCTTCACACCTTGAAGCGTCAGAGTGTTCCCCGATGTGAGTTTCAGCTCCACCGTCCCGATCCCCAGTACTTCAGCTTGTGCCTGGTTTGCCATTATAACCTTCTCTGAAGTTGGCTCATAAGAGACGAACCAGTCTTTGTCTGAACAGACATGGCAGGTCGCACCAGTGTCTATCCACCAGTCCAAGTCAGCCCCCACAGTTGCAACCTGTGCTATCATGGCAACTAGATTAGTAATCATAGAAACCTTACTAGGCTCACCTTGTTCTTTGGGCTTGGACTTGCATTCGGATTTGTAGTGGCCCTTCTTGCCACAATTGAAGCAAGTCACATGGGACTTGGACTTCTGCTGCTTGAAAGCAGGACCCTTCACTTTCAGATTCGTGAAGTCCTTCTTTTTGCGATGAGAAGCAGCCTGGTTCCCCTGGTATTCTCTGGTTTGGACCATATTTGCCTTCGCCAGTTGCTTGGACAGAGTATCCATCTTCTGTTGAGAGCGCATCTCGTCCTCAACATGGATCTCTTGCAAGAAATCTTCCAAGCTAATTTCCATCTTCTTTCGATGCATCCTTGCATAAAAGTTGCTCCATTCTGTAGGAAGTTTCGCGACAATCCCTCCAACGACAAACTTGTCGACGAGGGGCATGTTCTCGTCTTCTAGTTTCTGACGCAACTTCAGAAACTCCTTCACTTGGGGCAGCATCGCCTTCTCGTCTTCGAAGGTTCACTTGTGGTATTTTTCTACCATGAAAATCTTGGACCGGTTCTCGTCATCTTCATAGAGCTTTCCCAAGGAGTCTCATATCTCTTTGGCAGATGTCTTCTTGGAGTAGGACTCTGCCAGAGAGTCTTCCATGGAATTGAGTATCAGTAGTTTACATATACTGTTTTCTCTCTTCCACTTCGTTTGCTTAGTCGTAGCAGCGGCCACAGCCGCAGCAGATCCAGTGGTTGGAACGATCGGTTCTTCTTCTGACAGCACGTGATCAACATTCACGAGTTGAAGATTTAAAGTGACCTTTCATCTCCATATCTGGAAGTGTTCGTCATCGAATTTCTCCAACTTGTTAAAGCCGGTATCGATGAGCGAAGCACGAGAATTATCCATCTTCTCAATAAAGCTTTGATATTGTTAGTGCCGAGGCACAATTTTCGATGGAAAATTATGAAACTGAAACAATTGTACACACAACGTTTCAAATGCAGCACCTTAAAGAAGATGTGCAACAGAGATCCTGGAGGATTCTGAATTACGAGGATCTAAAAAGATTCTACGTAATACACAAAAATCTAAAGAGACTTTGTGCAAGCAACTATCGGCAGTAGAGCTTCTAAAAAGAAGTTACTGTAAAAGGCAACAGCAGCGATAACCGGCGAGAATGAGATGCTGGGGTGAATGAACCACCGTTGCTCAAAGCTTTATTTGCCCCACACGAGCACGAACAGCTTCCAGGAACCAGCAAGTTCACAAAGAACTTCTGGAACGCTCGTAAGTCAATATTTGAGACTTGAACGGGCTTCCTGGACTTAACAGACTCCCTCAACTCTCTTCTTGGTGCATCTTTCAAAGGAGGCCAAGGGGCTCTATTTATAGAGTGGAGTTGAGACTTCACCTCTTCTCCTATCCGATGTGGGACTAAAATACCAATACTCAAAAATAGAGTTTGATATTTTAGATCGTCCCACAATCAGCATAGAAGTGTTCCAGTCCACGCCTACCCCCCCGAACACTCCCGTGCATGCATGAGACATCTTGGAGTCCGTGTCCGAGTCCGAGTCCGCTCAATAAAAATTAACTTGCATCCTTGTTGGATTTAATCCTTTTTCCTTCTAGGAAAATACTTCCATATGGCACAAACTTGTGCCCCACTACACCTCATGTGCACACCTCAACACAAGCAATGCATTATATTGAGATACTCACCATTTGGTGTAGCCAATGTGGGACTATCTTTTCTAGTCCAAAGGCAAAAACACCAACACTTACAAACATATGTAAACATATTTGCATACATCTATAACTAGGCTCTTATAGTGAAAAGAGAACTTTATTGTCTATCATGTGCCATTGCCTCGATCTCGAGTTAGCATACATCTATAACTAGGCTCTTGTTGTGAGCTGATTTCCTCTTTCTACTTGCTATTTTTTGTTTGTGTCTGATGCACGTATCAGACATGCCACAAATACTCCAAAATACACTAAGACACGAACATAGTTGTCGAATCTGTGTTAGACATATATTAGATGTGCCATTAACAGTGTGCTACTTCTCAGGTAACTATTGCAGCCATCCTGTAGATGTGATGTGTATTAGAGAAAGAGAGATTATGTTAGAGAAATATGGATAACCATGGATCTGATCCTTGTTTGTTCCTGTTCCTTATCCTCGTGTCCACGTAACATCCCTAATATGTATATGGATAACCAGGGAAATGAATTTATTTTTGCTTCTCATACCCAGCCCATTAATCCTTTGGCTTCAATTTAAGGATCCAAAGTTTTAGGCTGGCTGGTAAATATCAGGAACCCCCTTCCTTGATGTTTGCCTTCTTATTAAGTTTCCTCAATCATTTTTATTTTTAAAATGATTGGTCATCTGATGCCTGGAACATCTCCGATGTTGGGTGCGGGGAAGATCTGTGTACTCGAGGAAATTAACCTTCATAGTGATGCACCTATGAACTAATTTCTTCATATCTTTCAGTTTTTTATATCATTATTAATGCCATACCAAGACTTCACTGAACTCAAATGTCGTTAAAGCTCCACCATGGCATGGTGTTATAGTTCCTTTTTCCTATATTTGAATTTTGCACTCTACGTGTCTGAGGATGTTCTTAGATAATGTTGTAAGTGAGCTTGTTCCCTTTTGATGTACAAAAGAGGCGATGATGATTTTAATGAAAATTTGCCCATGGTTTCAGACTAGGTCTGATATCCTCAAATCTGCCCTAATTTAGACTTCTCGAGCTTGGCGAGGCAACTTTGGATGGCTACCAGTTGCGTCCATTTGTCTTGAGTGAGAGAGAGAGAGAGCGAGAGAAGAAAATATTTTATATTGATTTCGCCATCATTACTTTGTATGGTAGAAGGGCTAATCTGAGCCACTTTGTACATCTATTAATTTTCTATTGCCTTAGCTTTCTTCTAGCTTTTCTATCTCTTGCAGAACGTTAGGATATATCACATTATCATAAATTCATGTTAACGAAACTAATGGATTCTAGCTAGGACGAGCTTTAACTTGACGTTAAATTGTTCCAATTTTGAGAGTTTGTATCCTTTATTTTAGTCTGTGTTTTCAGGAGTATTCTCCTTGCAGTAGGGTTTTTTGTTCCATTATTGCCATTAATGGAATGCCGAGGAACTTTTCACACCATTTGGTCTCAAAGAAAAACTTTGTTGTCTCATATGTGTCTTTGCCACGATCTCCAGTAAGTATAGATCTATATCTGGTCTCCAGTAGTATGCTGTTGTCCTCATTTTACTTGTTTGTTTGTTTATTATCATCTTTTAGTGGATTTGTGCTCCTGTTTTTTTACTTTCTAGACACCAAAAAGTGCATTGGTATTAAGGCTAAATTTCTTGTATCCGTAAATGCGTTGTACTCTTACATATAAATAGTACTTTGTTCTACCAGATGTTGCTTATGCCCTTTTTTGTGCCTCTGGATACCTGTTGGTTAGGAGTATTTCTTATATTGAAACAGGAATAGCTTCTGTCATGTTTATTTCTAATGCATTTCTTTTCTTTTTTTTGATAGTGGGCAAAATTCGATGTTCTTCTAATTTGAAGGCGAATTCTGTACTATAAATGGCTGTCATGGAGCAACTTCTTAGAATAGAGAGGTATAAAGCTACGAAGAATAAAATAGAGCTTACACGACCTCAAAATTTTGGGATAAAGACTTATTCATCATTGTCTTTCCTTTTCAAACTGCTAAGAATGCTTCAAACTTGTTGCAGGCTATGATTATCTGCATCAAGATGGTACCTTATTGTTTTACTAGTTCTGATCAGCAATGGCTCATTGCAACCAAGGATGGTAGGAATACCCCAGTAAAAATTTTAGTTTTTTTTAGACATCACTTTGCCTTGTTTGTATTTGTTATTTGCATTACAACTGTGGTGTTTTGTTTCTCAACATTATGCCAATGGTAGGTAGAACTATTTTTTGAATAAAAGTACTCATAATCAGTGATAGAAGCACCAATCCTTCCACCACTAGTGAGGAAACAAGTATAGCATAGTAGTTTTTAGCTTGTGATACATGCGATTTTTGTTCTTCTCAGCTACACCACAAATTGTGTCTTTGAAAGTTTTTATAGTTCTATTTTAGAAGTTTGAACAAACCTGAATCATGATCAGGAGTCGAAGAACTCGTAGAGGACTCGCTTGAAGCTGCATTCAGCACATTAGCAAGTAGGTATAAATTGAATGACGTTGTTTGTACTTAATGTTTGCAGATTTGGATCCTCTTGTATAGTTTCTAGCTAGCCTTTTCCGTGTTCCTGGAACTTGAGAAACCTTTTTCTTTTAGTTACTTGGCCTTCAGCATCCAGCAGATACTTCTACGACAATGCCAGGTTGGTTCTCTTTGCTTGTTTACATGATTTGTGTAATTTTTTAATGAATCCTTTAGAAAGCTTTCACTTTTCTCAGAAATCGACTCTATACATTTTTTTTGTTCATAAATGTTCTCTTGGGGTGTCTGGTTCTTATACATGTACAGTTTTTCTCTTGTGTACTAATCCATCATTTACAAAGGTTTTGAACCTACATTAGGGGATGGTGTTAGTACTAAAACAAAAAAAAATTCCATGATGTATTTGGCAAATATCATCCTTTTCCTAATACATTTGGTATGCAAAGCTAATTTATCATTCTTTTTGTGCAGTATCAAGATATCAGTGCATGGATAAAAGTAAATCCATTGTAAGGCTGGAACAAGGTGTTCGTTCATACATGAATAGAGTTATAGCATTTTAAGGAGCTTTTGCAGTTTTCTATGGCCGACATTTGGATTTTGAAATGTAATAGTGATATGTTGTTGAAACAAAAGTTAGAAAAAGAGTGATATTTCAAAATGTAATTAAGATGGTATTATATTTGGATTTATTTTAATGAAATGTTTCAAATGTTAGTTAAATTGCATATTTCTGTTGTCTCAGGAAATTAGTATGCTTTTTATAACGCATTAAATTATAAGCATTAAAAGGTGATATATGTGTGTGAGTAACCAGAACAGAATGTTAGAAAGTGTTATGTATAAGTTATTTTTATAACGTTTCATGTATGTTTCATGAATAGTTTCAGAACCAGATCATTTTAGCAAGCGTTATATATATGTATCTTAGTCATAACGCTTTTAGACAGATATGTTATATATAATTGACTTAATTATCTCATTTTTTTATTAAAAAATGTCATATAAGTGTACATCATATATAACATTTTTCTAAACATTTTCCTAAACTTTTATAACACCCGTGTTCATGACGGTTGCCTGCTTCAAAAAACTGTCATAAATTGTCATATATGACTGTTTTTACCCGTCATAAAAGGGTATTTTTCTTGTAGTAGTGACTCGTGTCAAACCTGTGTCAAGGCCAATGAATGCAGGTAGTCTCTCTAATCAAGGTTTAATTGGCATAGTGCAGGCAACAGGGAATATAAATAAGCAGTAGAATTGCATAAAAAGAAGACTATTTAGCATAGTTTATCTTGCAGTAAATAAATAAAAAATAAATGCATGCAATATATGAGCTAAACTACATAGACAGTAGATGGCAAGGTATCTTGCCTGGTGTCGTGTAATGATCCAGTAAGTCCTGATTTGTCTGACAGCCATTTTTGATGTATACGGATCCGAATTTGCGAAAAAATATGAGAGCACGATTTAGTCACGATTAAGGGTGATTGTTTGAGGAGAATTTTGTGGAGATAGGTACTATTTTGAAAATATTTATAGTCTTTGGAAATAGTTTCATATAAATACTTGTAAACATCAAAATTCGTTTTAGGCTAAAGACTAAGTTTATGTAAAATAATATTTTAGGTCGAAGTCTATATTTCATAAAAATAAATACTTTTAGGTACATACAAAATAATCCTAGAAAATTTGTTAAGGCAAAAACCTAACTTTTGTTAAGATATAACATTTTTTTTGTCAAGAGTCATATTTTCACAAAAAATAATTTACTAATACTAATGGTATAACTTGTGATATATATTGTAATACTAATTACACTAAGCTAGTTATAGAAATAATAATAATAATAATAATAATAATAATAATAATAATAATAATAATAATATACTTATACTGATAAGTGATAATCTCATATATTAAATATCTAATAACAAAACCATTAGTGAACAAATAATAATGATAATAAAACAATTTCTGAGACAACTTACTAAACGAAGGAAAGCTACAGCAGTAGATGTTCTTATGTCCCCCTTCGGGGAAGTGAGAAATTGGTGAAAGCTTTTATTTACTTATGGGTCCGACTATTGACACCCCATGTATTTCTAAGGACACCCCAATTTCTAAGTACACCCCACATGTAGTTGATTAAGCTTATAAAAATACTAAGTACACCCCAATATTTGACAAAAATACCCTTACCTATTCTACACCCCCATCTCAAAGCTTTCTAAGTACACCCCTAAAATTCCACTCCACTCTCCTCCCTCACAAAACCCTAACATTCACTCTCCTCCCTCACAAAACCCTAACATTCACTCTCCTGTCCCTCCAGTCGCTGCCCGGTCGCCTCCCCTTCGTCGAAGAGTTCTCCCTTGTTCGGCTTCGCAATGGATAGAGGAAAACAAGTTCAATCGGAAGGTAAATTTTCGCAAATCGACCTGTAGATGAGTAATCTTGTTCGAAATTAGTATCTATCTTCGTTTAGGATCTCTGTGTATGTTTCAAAACCGATCGATTGTGACAACAACGAGACAATCGTTCGAATTTTTTTTTGGAATTCGCGGTACTGTTCGACCCTGGTCGGTCGGGCAAAAAGCAACTGTTCGACCTGTAATGGTCGAACAGTTTGCAATTGTTCGACCTGTTGTGGTCGAACAGTTTGCGATTGTTCGATCTGTTGTGGTCGAACAGTATGTGGTTGTACGACAAGTATTGGTCGAACAGTACATTTTTAAGGCAAAACATATATTTTCTCCTTAATGTATGGTTGTTGATTAAATTTGTAGGAAACACTAGGCGAAGGAAAGCCACTCATGCTTCTGCTAGGAGACGTCGTGCCGAAGAACAAGAACGTGCACGTCTTGAAGAACAAGAACGTGCACGTCTTGAAGAATCTACGGTCGTTGCTCCGACTCAACCGACCGGCCAATTAGACGAAGAAGAAGGCCACGCAGACGAAGAGCGGCGCACAGATGAAGAAGAGGAAGAAGACGCTGATATTTTGACGGGCCCTTGTCCCGGTGGACCTGAGGATCCCCGACTTATTCCAAGTTTCAAAACTCATGTGGCGTACGAGATTTGGAACGGAATTGAGAGGCCCGTATTGAGGTGTTGGTGCCACACAACCAAGATGGATACATGGAATTTAGAGGGCAATATAAGCGAGTTGCTTCGGAACTCTCGAGTTGTAAAATTAAGGTCGGTTTCGTACAAGACGCCAAATAAGAATCTAATTTGTGCGTTTCTCGAGCGTTGGCAACCAGAGACTAACACTTTCCACATGCCATTCGGTGAGATGACAATTACGCTGGATGATGTTTTTTGTCTCATCGGACTCCCGGTCAGTGGGCTACCAGTGGTTGAACCATTGTCAGCAAGGGGACGGAAGGAGCCAAAGAAGATGATTAATAGGTTGTTGGGGGTGTCAGAAAGGGATGCACATACTGAGCTTCTGGGCCAGAGAGGTAGCTCGGTCCGGATGGAGTGGCTCCGGTCTGAATTTGAGTCAGACGTCAGTAGCACGGATAATGTGAAAAGAAGGCGTGCTGTCCGTGCCTATTTATGGTTCGTACTTGATGCACAATATTTTCTGACAAAAGTGGGACACATGTTGATACAAAAGTTCTCAGCCTTTTAGAGAATTTGAACAACGTCAATGACTATGCCTGGGGAGCTGCTGCTTTAGCTTTCTTATACCGACAGCTTGGAGTAGCATCTCGGAGTGGGGTCCGCCAAATATGTGGATACTTGACTTTACTGGAGGTATCTATATCTCAGCCCGTGATATGCATTTTTTTAATGTTATACAACGACCAATATGCTTCATATTTTCGTATTGTAGGCATGGAAATTCGAGTATTTTCCCTTCACGAGGCCTACACATAATGTCAACTATCAGATGGGGGACCCACTTGCTATGAGGTGGGCCAATAGACCCCATGCTGGACCAGGTACCAACATGGTCTCATCCATCAGGGAGGTATTGGACAATCTTCAAGTCCACAATGTGAGTGTTAATTTATCCATTTACTCATAACTTTTGTTCTACCCATAACTAATTGTTTCAATTTATGATGTAGGTGAATTGGACTCCCTACCACGGAATGAGGAACAGTTTTCCTCGCGACGACGTGACTTTCTTTCATGGATGTATACGTGCCTTCGACATTGTAGAGCCGTATCATCCCGACCGTGTCCTTCGGCAATTTGGGCTACGACAAAAAATTCCTTACTATCCTTTGTTTCCAAGTGAGGTCCGTCGGGGAAGCACGAGCCAGCAGTACAAGCTGGCGTTCAATGTTCTAGGAGGCTACTTCCAATACTGGCGCAGCCATGTACTGTCTCCCGAAGCCCATGGGAGAGCTGCCAACCCTGCATGGGAGTGTACAAATGATTATATGGTTTGGTATAGGAAGTTTTCACACCCTATCGTCCAAAATCCAGATAACGTCTCTAGCGCCGCTGGTACTACATCTACCCAGACTGGGCCAGACCCATGGGCCATGATCAAAAATGTATTAGAATATCTACAACCGGCGTACCAGCAATTGATGGACAGTCAAGAGCCACTAGACCCGTCGATCGTCGAGTCAACCATAATTGGCGCATATGGCGCACTAAAGCTCCAGCCCCAAGATCAACCTGAATCTTCTAGGAGGGAAACTAGTCGTAGGCGTCGTCGTAGGTCATAGACTATGACTACAACCAACATTGACTTTGTTATTATGTTGTTTTTTGAGCACCGACAATGATAGTTTCATCCAAAGGAGAACAACTATCGTGAGCAGACTCGACAATTTCGAATTTGCTTGGGTTCCGTTTCGTCGAATTTGCATGGCGGATTTTCGTTTTGCTTGGCCTACCACGAGCTCGTTTGTGGACCACCGGTTCAAGCAACGAAGATGTTGAAGGAACAACTATCTCCCGAAGTTTTTTTAGCAACAACAACCTTTGAGAATCGGTAGCCGCCTCAAACTTAGAATTAATATCAGTCATTGTCTCCACCCAACGGCTTCGGATATCTTCATCAGCTACACTGTCTGTTTTGTAGGGTTCAGAATCCAACTTCCGTCAAAATCTGTCAACCATATCGAGCTGAATTACCTGACCATCCCGATTCAACTGTGCAAGTTCATGTGCACAAGGTAACCCGCAAGTCCTCCGTAACACACAACCACAAAGGAGAGGATCTACTCCGGTAGTTTCTATACCCTTCATCTCTTCATAAATCTTACCAAGAGCATGATGAGACACCAATCCTCGGATAATCTTGAATAGCGGAGAACTATAACGATGTGGTGCAACATTAAGACACATCTCAAATGAGGCTTTTATTTGATTGTGTGACGTTGTCAGCAAGTCGTGTATCCTTGTCCATGAGATCTCAAAAGTTGATTGACTCGTGCCCAATTGTTTTTTCAATTTTGAATGTGCACTCTCCGCCCTGTGAATATGAAAATTATAGAGTGAGAATCATACTTTGTAAGATAATTAACATTTACACATGCAAAGTATTGTTTCAAGTCACGTACCTGCTACTTGTCGTGTTCTCAAAATGCATGACATTGTTTGTCCAACACGAAACAAATCTTTCTTTATAGGGCTCTATCCAATTATTGATGGCATACTCAACTGCTTTCGGATAATCGGAGAAATCTTGCTTCACTCTTCTAAGCAACTCATTGAATCTAGGTTGGTCTTCGGCAAGAACCAACAAATTCCATGAATTATTGAAACTATCCCACTTCTCCTTGGTACGAAACATCTTTTTGCAATTGGCCAAAATATTTTTGCTAATATGCCACCGACAAAGCAAGTGAGTGGAGCTGGGGAAAGTAACGCTTATGGCATTCATTAGTGCTAACTCACGATCGATCACAATCACCTTGGGTAAGAATGATTGATCAACTAATCCTTTAAGCGTACTAAGTGCCCATATATAATTGTCTTCCCGCTCTGCCTCCATATAAACACATGCCACTGAAAATGTAATATTTGTGGACGTAACGCCTACCACTTCCAAAAGTGGCATCTTATATCTGTTAGTCTTGTATGTACAATCCATCAATATAATATATGGAAATGCACGTAACAAGTCCACACTAGTCGGGTGAGCATAAAAAAGATCCTTCATTCGATCGGTTTGCTCACATCTCCTGGTCAGATAGTAGTACTTTTCCGACTCCAATTTTCCTAACAAATATTGCATCTGAGAAAGTCCTCCATGCTCGACAACTCTATGCTTATGTCGAGCATTGTAAATAGTCTTCAATGTTGACTCATTCCCACTAAAACTATCTTTCAACGTGCTCAGTATATCTTTTGGCCTTGTATTGTTCTTCGTCAGGTCTTTAACAAGTTGATCTTCTGCAGGGGTCAGTCGACCGGCATATGAGTGTCCAACCAAATTTTGTCCCAGTGGGTGATTATGTGACCCGCATATAACCCTCAATGACCATTGTCCTACGTCATTGGCTTGCACTCCCTTCAACTGAAATGGACAATCACATTTCTTCGTGCCCGTAAGCCTTTCACGTCTCCGCTTCTTGGCAATGTTAGTCGAATTTTTTTCATCGACTTTTGGCTTCTTCTGCCGATATTTACCACCGCGCTCACAACCCAAAATTACTCAAGCTCGCCTTCCATCTCCGCTATCCGATCGTTTAACCAAAATAACCATATTATGACGGTTTCCTACCGTACGTACCCAATTCACCAAACATTCACGATTCTCAAATAAAGCATCCGTATGAAATTCGTCTACGAAATTAGGTTGTTCTTCAAACATTGGATGCCTGATAATGCTCATTTCAGTGTTAATTTCATTGTTATTTGAGGTGTTTTCCTACAGTGAAAAAAATTTAACAACTGAATAAGGTGAAAAAAACAAACTAATATTGTTCGACCAGAGCAGGTCGTGCTAACTTAAACTGTTCGGCCTGCAATAGTCGAACAAAGCCATACTGTTCGACCAGAGCAGGTCGTGCGAACCCCTACTGTTCGGCTCTTACAGGTCGAACATCTCTTCATCTGTTTGACTTGTACAGGTCGAACAGATCACGAATTCTGAAAAAAAATTTCGAAAAAAACCGAATCACACGATTACAAACGAAAAAAATCAACATAAGAGGAACGTACCTTGGAAGATTCATGTGCATTTTGTCCCTCCATCATGATTTCTTCAACTTCCTTCAAAGTAAGAAGAATTTAGGGTTTTTGGCTTGGGGAGGGGAAATGGAGGGTTTTTGGGTTGGGAAGAGAAAGTGGGGTGTACTAAGAAGACCAAATAATGAAGGAGGCTGATGGAATGTGCTATAATAGATGGGGGGTATTAATGTCTTTACACATTAATCTATTTTTTCACTTAAGTTACATGGGGTGTCCTTAGAAATACATGGGGTGTCAATAGTCGGACCCTTTACTTATTTATTTATTTATTTTTTTGAGAACGGAAGAGGGAGAACAGAATAGGAGTAAATGCTCACCGGAGGAGGACGCGGGGGCGGTGCTCAGGCGCGACGATGGTGTGATCGGCCTACAGTGCTGGGTGAAGGGATCTCGGCTACGCCATGGCGGCAGCGGAAGGCGCGGTCTCCAGATCTAGCTCGGCGTGGAGGAACTGAAGTGGCGGTGCTCGTTCTCGCCGCTAATTGGTGGAGGCACGGTGACGGAGGGGGCTGTGCGAGGGAAGGGAACATGGCGGAGGAATACTGGGGGTTCCGGTCGGGCGGTGGAGCTTGCGGCAGACACAGGGTTGCTTGCCGGAGAAGGAGATCGACCCCCGGGCGGCGCTCGACTCGGTGAGTGGTGTCTGGGTATTTGTTTTTATTGTATTATTTTGTGGGGGTGATGGTGGATGATGGTGTTGTGGGTGGAGGCCATGGAGTGGCTGGAAATAGGCTGTGCATAGGCGGTCAGCGGTGGCGGTAAGCCGGAGATGTGGTAGCAGGGATCGGCGGGATGTTGGTGATGGCATCGATGGTGGAAGGACAGGTTGCTGTGGAAAACTTGGGGTTTCGGTGGTCAGGGACAAGGCCAAGATGGTGGCTCGATGGAGGGCCTTAGGAATCGGGTGGCGAGATCGATGGTGGTGGGTTGCTGACGGCGGTTGGGCTGCACTGGTATCCCACGATGGTGTGATGGATGATGTGGATGGGGGCGTGCGACGAGATGGTGGTGGAAGTTGGGTGACTTGGTGAAGATGGGTCGGTGTCCGGGTTAGCAGGTGGTCGATCGAACAAGGTCGGGTGACGTAGGGGTAATGAGGCGACGGAGAGGACAGGGAGAAGAGCGACCAGAGAAGAACGGCGCTGGCGGCTAGATAGGTTGTGTTGTGTCGGGGATGGGTTGTATCGTGTCGGGACTGTCCGACACGACAGGATGGATGTCCGGAATTGTCGGACACGGGATAAAGAAATATTATATATGTAGAAGAAAAGAATATAGTGGATGGGAAGGAGAACACGGATACGATGCACGAATTTTTGGTTGTGGAGATTTGGGTTGCTGGAGATTGTAGAAAAAAGCAAGGAGTTTCTCCTTATATAGGAGGTGGAGTTTCCTAATTCGATAACGAGTAGGAAAGCTTAAATCCCCCATAAATATTCCACCATTTAATTTAAATCAATTAAAATCAACCAATCCAAATCCAAATTCAATTCAAATCTTGATAAATCCTATCTTTAACTTAAAGCTATAAATAAAATCAAATTCAAATTTAAATCACCATAATTGATTTAAATAGTAAATCAAACAAAATTTTAAAATATCTTTTTATAAATAATATAAATTAATTTCAAAAATTAACATATATACATGAATTAAATTTTATGTATTCGCATGCAAAAAGAATATTTACATAAAATCTAGTTTTCTAAAATTTGCTACTTATATTTGTACAATAAAATAAAATAAAATAGTCGTTTTATAAATAAATAAACAAAATAAAGTTTTGGCAAACTCGACACGACACATTTTATAATTTATAAGCAAATAGAAATACCGTATACTTATTTTGAAAAACAAACTTATTTTCCATATGAAGAAAGTCTTTTAATAAAACCTTTGTGTATAAAAAAATATAATACCTCGCATATACGTACTCACACGCGATGTACAAATACGAAAAAAATAAAATCGATACCAAGTTAATTTTTAAAAAAATTGTAATAAAATTTAGGAGGCTTACATTCTACCCAACTTATAGGAATTTTGCCCTCAAAATTTAGGGATAATTAGGATTGATATGGTTGAGAAGATAGGAAGAGTTTATCGATAAGAATTACGATTAATCATTGAGCGAGGAGTTCGAGACGGAAGTTAATGAAATGGGCAATTTAGATAATTTAGACAAATAAAATCAACATATGTAGTTTAGAAGATGATCAATGCATGACAAGCCATCGACGTTTAAATTTAATCAACACTACTATTTATTCTATAGACGTGAAACCCATAAATAGGCAACAACTTCCTCTACCTCAAATCTCGATTACTAGCTCGCTAGTTTCAAGTCAAATTTTACTTTCGGGTTTCAATACCGTTAAATGCATGAATCGTCATTATCCTCTTATCACTAAATCTTCAAAATCTTGATTTCTTCTCAAATTTGAAATTCCATAAAACTTAAATTTTCGTAAAACACAAATTTTTTTACCCTTAATTTGAGATTTACTCACAAAACTTAGATGCCAACATATACACATATAAATCTAATATCTCATAATAGAATGCCATAAATTTTGAAGTTTTGAACTTAATAAATCTCTAATCTACTTCTTTCAAGATATATCGATATATATATATATATATATATATATATATATATATATATATATATATATATATATATATATATATATTTCTCAGACCACATTTTGTCTTTCATAACCTTTTTGAAATTTGAAATTTGAAATCCAATAACCTTAAATTTATAAAGGTGAAAATCAACCTATATTAACTTCATTTCTATAATCATCTTAGAACTTTATCCCCTTATAGCCTCAAGAATAAAAATTTCAATCTTCTATACTGGAGTAACCTCGTAATCAAAATACCATGTTTCATTACTATTTTCTTTTTCTTTGATGTCTCCCCTCAAAATTTGACTCATAAAATTTGATTCCTAAAAATATATTTTCAAATACTGCCTCTCATCATAAAATTTGGTAGTCAAAAACTTCCCAATTCAATAACTCTCATATTTTCTCTCAAGCAAAATTTTCCTCTTTCATAATCTCCTAAAAAAAATTCACTTTAGTCGATGGTAAAATAAACTTCACCTTAATATGGCAGTTATAATCATCACATAATTTAATTCCTAAAAAGTTAATGGTTCAAGAAATGTCACATTTTCTTTGAAATCTAATAGCTTCAAACACCTTATTTATCCTCCCAAAATTTTTTTTAACAATGGATTTACCTCGAAGAACCAATTGTCGGTCGAGAAGTCTACTATCATACTATCTTATCAAAACATACTCCGTCTAATGGATTTTACCACAAAAATTCACTTATGCCTATAATCATTCAACTGCTACTCCCCTCTAAGGGTTTTCTAATCTAATTCATTTCTAACCAAAGGGTGTCATGATCCAATTTCATATTCGCACAAGGGTATTAAAGGAAACAAGGTTCGCATTAATCATATTGGAGTAAAAATGTAATTCTGAATGAGTGAAGCAAACAACTGGAAGGAAAGTTCGGTTAGGTTCAATGGTCATAGTAAGGGTTTGGACAATAAATAAGGGTCGCTATTTATCGCATGAAAAGTAAAAGATGTAATGGGTCAAAGTAAATCAAAATAAAACATGTGTTTTGAATGTCAAGCAAATCAAAGATGAAATAACTTAGAGATTCGGGAGCCATGGTTCCTAGGGAGAATATAGTCTTCTAGGTTGAGGTACGATAAAGGGAATGTTTCTATTCATTTTCAAGTTTCAAACGATTAGAAGGTCACGATACTAGATCTAGATTTGAGAGAAAAATGGGCAAGTCAAGACGAAGATATAGTCACATGCTTGGTCGATGACTAACTAGTAACTACACTTGAGTATATACAACTATCATGGTCATGGGTGATATGGCAACTAATGTGAAATACTTATGTCTGTCTTGGTTGCCTATCAATACAAGATCTGAATCTATGAATTCAAGTCCCCGAAAAGTTTTTCAACAAAATTCTCAAAATAATCTACCAAAAATTCTAATCATTTTAGGTCCTCAAGCATAAACATAACTTAAAATTTAAATTCCTCTAATCCATCTCAAAATAAACCTTTTTCATATCACTAATAAATTTCTGCCAAAATCATAATATTATCAATCCAAACTTTTAAACTCAAGATCTAAATAATCTTATCAATCGTAGTTCATACGACAAATTGAAATCTTAAAAAGAATTCCAAATTGATATAAGATCTAATTTTCCAAATTGAAATCTTAAATACGTACTCACATACGACAAATTGAAATCTTAAAAAGAATTCCAAATTGATGTATTCGCATGCAAAAAGAATATTTACATAAAATCTAATTTTCTAAAATTTGCTACTTATATTTATACAATGAAATAAAATAGTCTTTTTATAAATAAATAAACAAAATAAAGCTTTGGCAATCTCGACACGACGCATTTTATAATTTATAAGCTAATAGAAATACCTTATACTCATTTTGAAAAACAAACTTATTTTCATATGAAGAAAGTCTTTTAATAAAACATTTGTGTATAAAAAAGAAATATACTACCTCACATATACGTACTCACACGCGACGTACAAATACGAAAAAAATGATCGTAGTAAAATTTAGGGGGTTTAAAGAAGAGCATACGCAAACACAGAGATTTAACCTGGTTTCCCTCGTGGAGGACTAGTCCAGGCCTGAGAACTCTCGCTCAAGATTGAACTCCACTATTTGTGAAATATGGTACACACACGTGCCTTTACTCAGAAGAGCATGACAACTTCTTACAACTTCGAAGAGGCAAAACTTGGAATTGTCCAAGTGACTTCTTTTCAACTCTTGTACAGAACTTCTAGCTGAATTGCACTTGAGCACCTTGGGACTTAGAAAGTTTTGTGGCTAGTAGATTGGAAGAGTAAGGCTTAGAATGTATAAGGCTTAGAAGAATGAGAGTGAGAGATAATTTGAAATAAGAGAATTCAAGCCCTATTTATACTAGTCTGGGGTGGCAGAATTCGGCCAGAATTCTGTCCCAAATATTCAAAAATTTGAACGTTGGATAGCTTGGATCATGGTGTTCCTAAAAATCTACTTCCTGAAAATTATGGGGCAGAGTTCGGCCCAAATTCTCATTCCCTTGGATCAGAATGTTTATGTGGGCTAGAATGGTTTTGTTTGGTTCAGGGATGGTCTTGTTTTGTATGGTGGAGCTTGGAGAAGTAAGTCTAGGGTTGAGATGACTTAGTGTGACTTTACATGTCCCTAGACTCAATAAAATAAAAAATTACTGACTGAGTACAAATACATTTGTAATGTAACAACTTGTCGATGACGTATGTCTTGAACTTGATACGTTGTAGACGATGTTCTGTCATGAGCCCGATGTATCGTATTGGATCATATCATATATCATTTTGTTAATTCTCTAAATTAGGTTGACAGTGATCTAGTTTGGGTCAAAAATCTCTCCCATTTTGATAATTGACAAAATGATCTTTGTATGTCGCAACATTCATACCTCGACGCATGTTGAAGGAAGTAAAATACTTTGTACGTATGAAGTAGCTCCCCTGCAAATAGATATGTCAGCTCCCCCATAAATAAATATTTTGATTTACATCCTGATATAAAGTTCTTATCCAAGTACAACACAATTCATCATAATAAATCCAACATTATATATAAGATCACATCAAATATCTATTATTCTCCCCCTTTGTCACTTAGCAAAATATATCATAGCTCCCTCGCAAAAGATAGATAAAGGTAAGAGAGCAATAACACAACTTTTAACCATGACCAAACATTTAAAAGAGACAACTAGCAGTTTTGATAATCCAAAATAAAGAAACGAGTAGTCATACATATGAAATAACAAACTGAAGTCATGAACTAAAAAAACAGTAGAAATAGTGCTAAAGTCATGAAAATGACAAACTACAAAGCATAACTAAAAAAATTAAAGCATCAGCAGCAGCAGGAAGACGACAGGTAACAAGGAGCATAATAACGGGATGGACTGGCCGATTCGGATAGCTCGCTGTCAGAGCGACGAGGATCAACAAACACAGCATCAGGATCCAAATATCGCATGGCCCAAGGGTCGACAATTCGGTAGCCTTCGCAAGAAGGGTCCTGACCTGTATGAAACGGCATAGTGGGATGTCGGGCCATGTTGTACTGGATGTCATGCAGGGTGTTGCTGAAGGCGCTCATTTGCAGAGTGGTCTGATAGTCCAACTGAGTATAGCGATTGTCTTCCAAACAGAATCGGTTGTGCAACATGTTTCAGATGGAGTCGAGGGTGGCAGGTGGCTTAGGCTGAGGGGCATCTGAGTCAAAAGACTCGTCCTCAACGAGAGCATGAGGAACAGGTGCAGGAGCCATCCTATGAGCTTTAGATAGATAGGCAGGAGCTGCTAAAAACTGACACTCATCTAAAGGAATATGGAAGGCAACAAAGATCATAGGAAGATGCATCGCATAGATAAGAGATTTTGGCTTCTTTTTTACACGAATCATCTTGTCCATCATCGTGTGTGGAAAATTTAAAGGAATGGTGAAGTGTAGATAATATAGTGCCGTAATCTCATGATAAGTAACTTCATCAGTAGATCCAGCTTTGGACAAGATGGAAGAGAAAATGATGCGATAAATTTCATGGAAGTGGTTGTTGAGATACTTGGCACAAAGTTTGCGAGGGCGAGTGTTGGGTGAACACATCATATCCTTAAAGCCTTCAAGTGTGATATCACCAACAAATTGGAATCACGAGCATCAATAATACGCTCCCAAGAATTAGGGTCAGGGAGTTCAAGTTATTCAGCTAAGTCAAAGTCATCAAACATAATGTCAATACCGACGACCCGAGAATAGATTTTACGGTCGTCATGGGTCATGTTGCAATAAATAATTTGAATTACATTGAGATAAATAAGTAAATATGTAGACACAAGTTCATCAAGACATAGATCCTTGAAGTTAGGATCAAATTCAGAAAATATAGTAAAATTGATAGGATGTCCCAGTACAGCAATACGTGAGCAAAAATCAGAATATCACTCGTTAGAGGCTTCTAACGATACAAAAATATGCTCATTATAAGTGTTAGAATTGGGAGGAAGAGGAGGATTGAACAATGGGTGAATGGGAATTAGAGGAGGAGATGGAGGATTGGATGATGAAGCTCCTTCAGTCCTAGTCCTCTTTCCTCTATTAAAAAGTCTAGGAGCTATAATAAAAGCTAAAGAAATAGAGATAAAGAATAACAATTGAAGTAGCGATGGAGAACTAAGAGTTATACCTCAAAAATAAGGAAGAAGGATGGAAGAGAATCTACCAAAATTTTGAAAACTTAAGTTTGGAGAGTGGAGAGCACCAAACTAGAGATTTCTAGGGTTAGGGTTTTGGAGAGATATGTTTGGAGAGAGGTGGAAGATGATGGCAATGAGGAGAGAGAAGGCAAATTTGTGTTTTTAAAGAGTAGGGCCTGTTGCACTAGCAAATCATAGGCCCTTGATCAAATAGCTTGGACGGCCAGGAATGGCTGCAAGTTCTAGAACTCACTACACAGAGTTCAGCCCGAGTTCTGCCAAAGGCAGAGTTTGGCCCGAGCTCTATGTGGGTGGTTCCAAAGCTCCAACGAGATAAAAAAATGTTTACAAGATGGATAAAAGATGGTCTTGAATTAACAATAATGGATTATATGAGCCATAAATTAAATGAAACATGCGACAAACTTTGTGAATCATTGATCAGTACAGGTGAATCGCCTAAGGTTAGCTGTAGTGACCGGATCCCAGCTAGCGATAGTCTGATGACTAGTACACCGGGTCGCTTAGGCTTTTACGCCTTGTTGTCAGAAGAGCCCTTTCGGTTTGTACCCAAAACAATACACCATGTACGATTTTGATTTAACAATTATTTGTGCAGGTACGACTCATTGTATGACATTTTCATTCAAGATTCCTAATTCTCGATGAAGAAAGTTGAAACGCTCTTCGGCAAGTGGTTTAGTAAAAAAAATCTGCTAGCTTATGATCAGTATCAATAAACTCTAGATTAATAGTGCTGTGTAATTGATGATCACGTAGAAAATGGTGTCAAATTTCTATGTTCTTAGTGCGTGAGTGACATACTGGGTTCTTAGTCAGGTTAATTGCACTAGTGTTATCACAGAATATAGGTATGTCCTTAAAAGATAAATTTTAGTCTTCAAGAGTTTGCTTCATCCATAAAATTTGACACAACATCCTGTAGCTATGTATTCAGCTTTTGTTGTTAATAATGCTACAGAATTTTGCTTTTTGCTAAACCAAGAGACTAAAGCCTTGCCTAATAAATGACACGTGCCGCTGGTATTCTTACGGTCGACTTTACATCCAGCAAAATCGGCATCGGAATATACGATCAAGTCAAAGGATGTGGTTTTGGGATACCATAAGCCCATCGTAACAGTGCCTTTAAGGTATCGAAAGATACGCTTAACTACGGTCATGTGTGATTCCTTAGTGTTGGCTTTATAGCGAGCACATACGCAAACACTAAACATAATATCGGGACGACTAGCAGTTAAATAGAGTAGAGTCATACCTCGATACTTACGTTGATCGACTGGTTTGCTGCTTTTATCGAGTTCTAATTTAGTTGTAGAATCCATCGGAGTACTGATTAGTTTGATGTTGTCAAGATCAAAATTCTTCAGCATATCATTTGTATACTTTGATTGGCTAATGATGACTTCTTGTGAGTTTTGTTTGACTTGCAATCCAAGGAAGTAGTTAAGCTCCTCCATCATGCTCATCTTGAACTCATTCTGCATACACTTGGCAAATTCTTGGAATAAAAACTCATTAGTAGACCCAAAAATGATGTCATCCGCATAAATTTGCACTAAGAGCATGGTATCATCAATAGATTTTAAAAACAGTATCGTATCAATTTTCCCTTTTGAAAAGCCTTTGTCAAGTAAGAAAGTGCTAAGGCATTCATACCAAGCTCGAGGGGCTTGTTTGAGGCCATAGAGAGCTTTCTTAAGTTTGAAAACATGATTGGAAAATGTGCGATTTTCAAAATCAGGTGGCTGTTTTACAAGCACTTCTTCTTTAATAAAATCGTTAAGAAAAGCACTTTTGACATCCATTTGAAAAAGTTTGAAATTTTAGAAGTTTACAAAGGCACAAAGCATGCAGATTGATTCAAGTCGGACAACAGGAGCATATGTCTCATCGTAGTCGATACCTTCCTCTTGGTTGTATCCTTGAGCTACGAGACGTGGTTTGTTACGTGTGACTGAACCTTCCTTATTAACTTTGTTACGAAAGACCCATTTAGTACCAATGATCGAATGATCAGCAGGTTTAGGGACAAGTTCCCAAACCTGGTTTCTTTCGAACTGGTTGAGTTCTTCTTGCATTGCAGATATCCAAAATTCATCAAAAAACTTTCTAAAATGTTTTTGGGTTCTATTTGTGGAATAAATACAGTGCTAGCAATAGAGTCTATAAAAGATGATCGAGTACTTACTCCTTTTGATACCTCACATATTACCAAGTTTTTCGGATGTGATGGTCTGAAACAGAACTTCTTTGGTAAGCCATCCGGAGAACTGGTTCCAGGTGTTTGTATCCACAGTGTCGAAGTTAATGATTTGATATGTATGTCATCGTCGTTATCGAGAATAGCAGCTGTACTATTATTCTCACCAAAGGTTACTTTAGCAGATTCTTCAACAACCATAAAGAGCTTGTTGAACACTGTGTATCCTTTATTCTGGGCAGCATAACCAAGAAAAATACCTTCGTCAGCTTTGGCATCAAACTTGCCTAAGTTGTCTTTTGTACTCAGGATAAAGCAGGGACAACCGAACACTCGAAAATAGGAAATAGTTGGTGTTCGACCAAACCAAAGTTCACAGGGAGTTTTCTTCGAAATAGTTTGAATCAAGACCCTATTCAAGACATGGCATGTTGTACTTACAGCTTCTGCACAAAAATATTTCGAAAGTGAAAATTGATTCAGCATGACTCTAGCCATATCGCCAAGAGTTCTATTCTTCCGCTCCACAACACCATTTTGTTGGAAAGTTTTAGGACACAAAAATTCATGATTAAAACCATTTGATTCACAAAACTTTTTGAAATCGAAGTTTTCGAATTTGCCTCCATGATCACTTCGGATTCGAGTAATCATGAAACCTTTTTCATTTTGAGCCTTTTTAGCAAAAACTTTGAAAACAGAAATAGTATCACTTTTGTTTGTAAAAAAAAAACCCCAAGTAAATCGAAAAAATCATCAATAATTATAAAATCGTAGAGTTTTTCACCAAGACTGGCTACTCTACTAGGACCAAATTAATCCATATGAAGTAGTTGCAAAGGTCTAGTAGTACGGATGGATTTAAAGAGGATTTGGTCGCTTTATTTTTCTCACATTTGGCACATATATACCGTATCCTTTTTGAATGTAATGTCAGGTAGTCCTCTCACTAGCTTTTTGGTTGAAAGTCTAGATATGGTATCCATGTTTGTATATCCAAGAGCATATGCCATAGTAGTCTTTCATCTTTGTGAGCATAGAGGCATCTTCCTACATTGTTAGTATCTCAAGACAGATAGAATGTGTATATATTATCTTCCCTTATCCCTTCAAAAGCGATGTCTCCAGATAATCTATCATATATGGAGCATTTACTTTTTCCAAAGTTAATATCATATCCATGATCAGTAAGATGACTACTGCTGAGCAAGTTATGCTTTAACTCTGTTTCTAAACAGACTTATTTAGTGACGGGAGAAGGAGGATCACAAATAGTGCGGTTACCTATGATATAACCTTTCAGATTATTGTCGAAGGATACATATCCTTCCCTCTTCATCGATAGTGTTGCAAAAAGATTTACATTTCCAGTCATGTGTCGTGGGCACCCACTATCGAGAATCCACCTACTTCTAGAGGATAAAGGAAGGTCCACCTACACCACGAGTAGATGTGACCTTAGATGTGACCTTTGGTACCCAACTCTTTGAGGGTCCTGAAAGGTTAGTCTTTGGTACCCATGCATATAGTTTTAAATCATCTAGTCTTCTAATTCTACAATGTGGTGAAGTGTGTCCATGTTTACCATAGTAGTGACATGTAGCATGTATATTGATGTTAGGTGTAGGATAATAGTGATGTCTATGTGTTTGTCGTGCTGCATGAGAACGTGTGTTCATAAAAGCATGTCTGTGTGTGCCATGTGTATGTGTAGGTGTTTGTCGTGATGCATGTGAATATGTGTACATAAAGGCATGATTGTGTGCAGCATGAGTATATGTGTTTTTTTTGTGACGTGTATTCTTGTGTTGAGCAATCTTTTGTCTTGTGTATGTGTTGTGACAATAAGATTGATTTTGCGGCTGTACAACTTGTTTTCCCAATCTAATATCAAATCTTTTAGAGGCATTGTACATATCACCATACTTGGCAGTCAATGCATCAATTCTTATAGTAGCAATTGTCACGACCCGCATCCGCTTTTTGGACGCGAGCTCGTGAGCAAGCCAGCTACGTATCAAGCGAACTCCAGCCCGACTCGAGTACGTATAAGCTGTCAAGGTCATGGTATCATATCTAATCTAAACTATATATCAATCCACATGAATCATATAAACAAGAATGAACAAGTATGGGTCATAGTCTGTAGCCCATTAGCATATTGTTCGATTAGACTCCAAGAATGATATGAGTCTATAAATAAGATAGCAAGATATCATTATACTGAATATAAAGCACGAGAGGATAATAAAGAAATATCACAAGCAAATACCTGTATCATGCATCACAATCCTCTACCATCCTGTTCTGCTAACTAATCTCCATGCAGTCGCTAAACCTGAAGAGATCATCAGGTCCTCAGAGGACTAGCAATATACATAATATACGAGCCAACATGTAACAGTACAAATATACAAAGAAGTAATGAACAATCAAGGACATCCAACGAGACAAAATGGACCAAGACACAAGATCTAAACACAAGGATCCTAAGACACTGGCATGCCATACTAGAAATGGCTAATAGGTCAAAGCTATAGACTGCAAGGCAAGTACTCACAATCTATAGTGTCTCAATCGCAGTCAAGGCAAGTACTCACGACCAAGACGGTAGCCAATCCTAGTATAAAAATCCTATAGACCGTAGTCAAGGTAAGTACTCACAATCTATAGAATGTCAAAGTCAAGTCCTACTCAAGTCATGTCAAGTCGAGTCAAGTTATAATCAAGTCGAGGGAATTGTGGTGTAGGACTAGACGACTCTATTAAGGAAAACATATGAAACTAACACAGTTTAATGGATAGAATGTCATAACAGAAGGAACAAAAATGTGCAGACAGCTAGAAACGTGTAAAGTAAACTATAACAGGATGAGTGTACTAGACATGGAATAAAGCAATCACAAATGTAAGAAAAAGAACAACATTGAGATAATGAACATGCATATAAATTATACTATACAAGTTGGCAAGGTATACTTGCCTGGAGGTTGCACGCAGATCCCACAAAATATAGTCAACTAGTGAGCCATAAAGTCCAACTCATCATAAATGTCTCCGAAAGCTGAAATAGACATTGACATCATTCTCAGAATAGTCATATTAGCTAGGATTGCCTGTCCTTAAGTCCAATTCTGGACACAAAGGTAAAACGGTAATTTCGGACAAAAACGATGTCTACCGTTGGACCCGCTTTGCACCGAAAAGCGTGCTAGAGTTAATGGTCTCTAAAGTCGTCAAACTATATGTCTACGGATCCGGTTCTCCGATACGAACCCAACCGTATGTCCAAAGTTGGATTCCGGCGGGCCGTGCACAAAGTCACCCGTTGAGTTGGATCGTGGGGCCCGTGAAACGGTGATCCAATCAATTGTCTCAGAATCGGACCAAACTTGGCATACAGGAGCAGAAAAACGATACGGTCCTGTTGGCACAAGTTTCGTCTCGATCTAATGAACGTGCACAAAGTAATTGGGAAATTTACACAGAGGCCGATACGGTGAATTTCGACGGATACAGATCAAATTCGTCGCGCACACGCGACCAATTTGAATTCTGTCAAAGCCCACACGACCACGAAGCCGATACGCAGCTTTCTATGCTTTCGATTCGCGATCGCGTCGTCCGGATTGGCGGGACGCACGTCCTATCAAAGAATTTTCATGTTTTTAAAATAGATTTTTGTCAAACATCGGGATCGAATAACTTCTTATCTGTTTAATAAAATTAGAATCTACAAGAGGGGTTGTGATATTCTATAGTAGGATTGTGTTCAGGTGGAATTTCTAAACAGTTACTGGATCGATCGGAATCGATCTCCCAATGTGGGTTCATGGACCGTGAAACTGTCCTGTTTTCGAACAGTTATTCGCCAGTTTTGGCATCGATTTCTCGGGCAATCTAGGGTACTACAATTTAATCTATTTGAAAAGACTTAATATCGTATAGGTTGTATACACACCTGTTCAAGTGGTTCTCGGAATGATCTATTATACATGATAAAAAGTCGTCGTGAAGTTGGTACCCCCCGCAGTACCCTGCTTTCGCGGCTGCTCTGCTTCGATGCGCACGTGCGCAGCCCTGGCCGCCGTTGGTGGCCTCGCGGTGATACGCGGCCGTCGGGGTGGCCGCCCAGGTTAGACGGAGGGTGGCGCGGCTGTCGGTTAGGGTTTGCGTTCACTTCGTTCGTCTCCCTCTCTCTCGCATGTTGCTCGGTGTGTATATATTCGCGTATATACGTGAGGGCTCGGGCTGGAAAAACGATCACTGTGGGCCGGCTGGTGCACATAGGTTTGGCTGGGCTTACTAGGGTGGGGCTTAGGGTTACTCGGGCTGGGCTGGGTCAGGCCACTATTTACTTATTTAATTCATACAATTATATATATACAATACTCATATACTATATTCAATACTCATATATTATATTATTGGACCATTAAATATATATAATACTCATTAAATATATACAATACTCATATAATATATTTTTGGACCATTACATATATATAGGTACCTATTGTATATATAGTTTACCACAAAATTATATATATTAACATATTTTCTAACTTATAGTAATATTGAAATCATAAATTATTTTCCATGCAAATTACTCATGTACATACTTACATAATATTATCCATAAAATCTAACTAAAATTCCAATATTATCTATTTTCAGTCTAGGACCTTATCTATATAAATATGAATATATAAATATACATTTATTTGACCAACATAGTATAACCAATAATAATAATAATAATAATAATAATAATAATAATAATAATAATAATAATAACGGAATTCAATAATCCAACAATGATGTATACACCACTATGCACAGTCTAATAATCCCAAAATTATACAAGGACCTTTTTATACAAATATCATGGATTATCAATTAATAAAAATATTTATAATATTTAATTAACGAATATTGAGAAAATATTCAATACAACATACTCATGCCAAATTACGTCAACACGTATGTCATTGGACGTACCGCATGACTACATGGGCTTGGGTCCTGGTCAAGCCCAGACTGGTTTGGTACAACCGGGTCTTCCACAAATCAATAAACCTTAATAATAAATAATTAAATAATAAATAAAGTCTTCGGTAAGGGTTAAGTCGCAACTTGGCCTAGTTTTCCTAGTTAGGACGTCACTATGGCTCGGCCTTCCCTACCAGGGCTAATACACTAGTCAAAGCACGCCATTGCACTATCCGTGCCACGACTTCTAATCACCTTGTACTTCAAAACTCAACCATGGCTAAAAGGATCTACCAAAATAATTAGCTAAATAATTATTTATAAAAATTCTAAAATTACTATTTAAATCAAATAAATAATAAAAATATTTCAAAAATTTCGGGAAAGGAGGCTACAAATCTACCCACCTTAAAAATAATTTCGTCCTCGAAATTCTAATTCATAACTATTTCTTAAAATTCAAAATCGACTATTACCTTAATCGCCTCAAATTTAATTTTCTCCAAAAATATTTCATAACCCTCTCTAGCCATTTGTAATTATGAAACCTCAAGTACTTCTACCCACCTTAGGTCATACTACTCGCTTGAAACACAGGCCACTAAAATCTTATAATCTTCTAACTAGTGACTAATAATCCTACCAAAAATATCTAGGACATATGGTATCCATAATCTCTCATATATATAAACAAACAAATATTCAATAGTCAAGCAATATTACTATAATTTAAGAATTTCAAATGAATTCTAGACAGCACGATCGTTCGTCACTTTGAAATAAAGAGGGACGAGAATCAAGGGTACAAGAAGGCAAGGGAGAATAATCGAGAGCAAATATGGAGTTTTCAAGGACGTAGAGAATTTCTAGGAGAATTTTCAAGGTAGAGTGGATTGAGATTTCTAAGGATTTAGTCATTGTCGCAGGCTCGTACCAGTACAGTTACGTAGCCGGTACGATATGCTATGACCTTCAGGGCCACCACAAAAACTTGTCACGACCCGCATCCGCTTTTCGGACGTGAGCTCGTGAGCAAGCCAGCTACGTATCAAGCGGACTCCAGCCCGACTCGAGTACGTATAAGCTGTCAAGGTCATGGTATCATATCTAATCTAAACTATATATCAATCCACATGAATCATATAAACAAGAATGAACAAGTATAGGTCATAGTCTGCAGCCCATTAGCATATTGTTCGATTAGACTCCAAGAATGATATGAGTCTATAAATAAGATAGCAAGATATCATGGCACTGAATATAAAGCACGAGAGGATAATAAAGAAATATCACAAGAAAATACCTGTATCATGCATCACAATCCTCTACCATCCCGCTCTGCTAACTAATCTCCATGCAGTCGCTAAACCTGAAGAGATCATCAGGTCCTCAGAGGACTAGCAAGATACATAATATACGAGCCAACATGTAATAGTACAAATATACAAAGAAGTAATGAACAATCAAGGACATCCAACGAGACAAAATGGACCAAGACACAAGATCTAAACACAAGGATCCTAAGATACTGGCATTAGGGTGTAAACGGGCCAGACGGGCATGGACAGTCCACTGTCCGTGTTCGGTCCGAAAATGAAAATGAGTTCGGACGGACGGACACGGACAGTCCACTGTTCGATTTCGGGCCGGACGGACACGGACAACCACTGTTCGTTAATTCAATTGGACGGTCCACGGACAAATAAAATATCTTACCAAAAGCTATTATTTTATCAAGATACCTTGATAGTTGGTATAAAAAATCAAGTTGAAAGAAAATACAATTGAAGGTTATAGAATACAACAAACAATAGTAAAAGGTTAACAAAAATCGAAACCGAACAACAAAAATTTGATGCAAAACCAAAATAATATGACATAACTGATGCAAAACCAAAATGAGTCTCCACTATCGGACGGTTCGCGGACAAATTCGGACCGGACATGGATATGACCGTGTCCGGGTCCGAATTTTAAACGGACCAAAAAAAATGTCCAAGTTCTGTTCGTTAACCAATCGGACGGTCCGCGGATGAACCATTTATCGAGCCGGACACGTACGGACAACGGACTACTTTGTCCATTTTACACCCCTAACTGGCATGCCATACTAGAAATGGCTAATAGGTCAAAGCTATAGTGTGAAACCCAAAAATTTTAGTTTTCATTTTTAATTCTAATTTGCTAAATAAATTTCGCTAGAATAATGTTAGCAATTAATTGAGAAGTATTGGTATTATTTTAATTAAGTAAAATTCTATTTTTTTAATAATAATTTACTTGGATTCTTGCTTGTTGGCCAGACTCGAACCCAATTCCAAACTCAAAATATAATTTTAAGTCCTAAATAATTAGTTACAATTTTCCTAAATAATTTATAATAAGTAAATTTTTAGTTACAAATTTTTGTTTAGCTATGGTTTAGAGTCCAAGTCCATTTCTTATTTTGAAGCCATGTTCATATAGCCAAACCCAATAACTGGGCCCTTTCTAAAAGCCCACAACTCTGTAGGCCCTAAGCCTTTAGCCAAAAAGGATTTTACTCTTTGAAACCATTAACCCACTTAGAAACCCATATCCATATCTATATCCAATAACTCAAACAAACCCATTATCCTTTGTAAACTAACAGTTATATGACTTTTGAGAGAGAGAAGATTAATACTCTCATTCCCAAACCTTCTGAACCGAAGACTCTTCGGAAGCCGACCCTTGGCTTTTCGTCTTCCTCGCCGGCCGGCCATGATGGCCGAGGCCGTTCGTTTTCCCCACTCCGGTAACTCCCCATCCTCCTTTCTATTTAATCTTCCCTCCCCTCCATCATTTCCATCTCAAATCCCAAACTCTCCTCTTCCAATTTCGTGCCCTAGCCGATCTCTCGCCACCGCCGCCTCCGCCAGGCCGCCGTCCAGACGGCGCACCCCCGGGCCGCACCCAAACCGGCGCCCGACCCCCGATCCCGTTGACCCGCCGCCCGCCGTTGGCGCCCGATTCCGCGCGGCCCCTCTGTCGTCTATTTGGCCACTCGCCGCCGGCGTTCGTCCCTGGTGACCGCACCCGTCCATCTCAAGCGCTCCGGTTCGTTGTTGGACGACTTCTTCGGGTTTCGTTCCCGTGCTGTGACGTTCCGTTCCGCTTTCACTTTGGATTTTTCCGACGTTGGTTTTGGGTAAACTCTAAACCTGTTATTCATTTAGTCGATGACGAAATCTGGTCCCCGAATCCTTCGGGATTTCGGTTTTCGACAACGTAATAGTTACGTTGCTATTTCGGCTTTTCCGAAAATCTCGGAAATGATTGCTGTGGTTTGTTTTCTGTGATTAAATAGAATTATTAGGACAGAACTGGGTTCTGTAGTTTTTCTCGAATTTTGAGAACTTTTTAAGAAGAGATTCTCTGTTTTCTGTATTCTCGGGTTTTCGAGAATTAATGGAAATAATTGGAGATTCAAATTTTTGCTCTTAAGCTCTGTGAATGAGATTGGATAATGTTCTGTTATTGCTTTTGGGTTCTGTTGGGAATTTTCGGTTAATATGCTGGAATTGAATTCTTTTGGGAAGTTAAATCGGAATGGTTTCGGGTTTCGGGAATTTCGTTATCATTTCGGAAATGCTGTGTTGGCTTTGGAAAAATATGTCCTATGGATATATATATGAATTTCGGGTTTTGGAAATTATTTTGCAGGTATATCGGAAGCGCTTCCCAGTTTTGGGTTTGTCCCGGAATAGAGGAAGTGCTGCCCAATTTTTACAAAATTATATTTTTAATTGATTTCAAAACTGGCTTTCGAAAATGATTTTCTAAATCGATTTTCGGGCGACGACGTACCGGTCTGTGGGCCCCGGCGAAATGCAAACGCACCGGTCCGACCGGACGTTGAGGCATAAACCGAATTTTGAGGAAAAGGACCGAGTCTGAGACTCCTAGTTTTCTTTTATTTATTATTTTATTTTTAGGCTAAATATTATAGTCATTTAAATTCTGCATTTTATTTAATAATTCAGTCATTTTCTTATTTAATGTAAAAGAAAGATGTATCGGGCATAAGCCCACCCTAGGACCAGTAGCTGTGCCCATGTATTTGTGTAGTGTAGTTATTTTCTTTTCTTTTTCTGGTGGATGTGATTTGGGTGGATTTTGGATTGATTTCATATTCGTAGATAGGACGTAATTTACGGCTTAATTACAAGTTTAGCTAAAATAAATAAAATATTATTAATTCACTGTTTGTCACGAAAAGAAAACTGTATTTTATATACATATTATGAAAACACAAAGTTTTCCAAATTGTAATTGATTCTTGCGATTTTCCAAATTGTAATCGATTCTCGTGATTTTCCAAATAATTCAATTAACCGGCTTAATCAACGCACGTAGTTGCGACGTAATCGTTAGCTGTAAATTAATACAACTTAAAACCTGACTAGGACTTACTACTAGAGATTGCAACTAGCACACTTAGTCTGGTTATTCAGGAATCTAAGTCGAGTTCTCAATTGTAGGAACTCGAAGTTACAACTGACGTTCCTCCTCGGTACCGACTCGTCTATCCAGTCATTCTAAAACAAAGGCAAGTGCAGTTATGTCTATTTGGTAATTTATCTAGTAATTGTTTTATTGCAATTTTAAACCACAGTGCTACACGGAACTCTCTCCTAGAGTTCGAATATTGACTCATTGATTGAATCTGATTGACTCGGGATATTGGGGGAGTAGTGTAGCGTCTATGACCAATACCCCTATATTGCATCATTGATTATGCGAGCTGATTCCTCCTATACACGAGGATAGGCCGGACCGTATCATTAGGATATAATTGAATCATCCCAAGCCGGTCATAGTTCGTTACCTACTCAAATCACATTATTTTCAATTGTAGAATTGTGAAAATATTGTTAAAGTATTTCAAATTGTTTAACATTGCAAATTTCAAATTATTATTTGAATTATTGGATATTCGTAATTGTACTTTGCTCCCTCCTGACTGGAGACCCAACATTTTAGGTATCAATGATGAGGCTTTGTTACGCGATCCCAAGACGAGGAATTCGAGATTGCTGAGCTGTTTGCCTAGAGTTTTCTTTTATTCATGATGTATAAAAAAAAATGGTTTAAGTTGTATCTTTTATTTCATGTAAAAGTTTAATAAAGTTTTAAATTTTCGAATGTTGAGTTGTGACAAATATAGTGTTGTTGTATGGTTACCTGCTACTGAACAGCTTACTGCCGCCGTCTCAACAACGGTGCAGGCTGGGCATGATCCGATTCGACCCAAGCAATTGGGACCGGGTCGTGACATGTTTTTAGTGGTGGCCCATACAGGTCAGAACAACAACTTAGGAAAAAATATCTAGAAACAATTAGAACACTAGAACATCAATTTGTCACAACATAGGACCGAAATATATTATAAATAAATATTTTTGTTTGATTATAGACTGGTAGGATACTTTGCTTATGTTTGCATCCTAAACCTTCCAGAGAATGACCATTGACAAGACCAAATCCTGTTGGCGATGAGGTGTTATCTCCGGATCATACCCCATCCCCTCAACCAAGCCCAGGGTCCTTCCCCTCGCGGCTGTTTGACCGTCCGCATAATGCATCCAGTGAAGTTTTTCCTACACTGGCGAATCCTACCTCATCTTAAACTGAATTGCATTTCCCTGGTGGATTATTCATTTTGTTGCTCCACCAGTACCATCAATCATCTTCCAAATGGTTGTCCTATTCCAAGAAATCCTGGAGATCCAGAAAGTTCAAGATGAAGCCCAGCAGGAACAGATGAATATCACGAGTGAAGACATGAAGAACGTCATGATGTAGCCTTAGATATCCCCAACCAAGTTAGAGCAGAACTTTGTCCTAGGAAGGATACCCCTGAAGATATTTGGGTCCCATCAAGTACTCTACTTCCGGCAGCCTTGTCGTAAGAAGCTATGGGCTTGTAACTACTGCAAGAGGCCTGGTCATCAGACCGTTAGTTGCCGCAAGAGATTGGGACAATGTTTGGCATGTGGATCTGCTGAACATCGGGTAAAGGACTACCCTTATCTGTTTATCAAGCCAGAGCTCATAGGCCAGCAACACCTGTTAGGCCACAACCTAGGGACTCTCTTCCTATCTAGCAGACCTTGCCTCCTATAAAGGCATGATGCAGACTCGCAGTTCATAGAAGATGAAGGACCAGATCAATGAAGGCTCTAGGATTTATGTAGAATGGAACTCTACCTTAGGGAGTACCTATCTTGTTTATGTCCAAGAAGGATGGAACAACGGATGTGCATCGATTACCAGACACTAAAGAAACAAGTACTTTCTGTCCGGGTCGAGGATCTGTTTGATCTGGTTATGTGGAGATAGGATGTTTCGAAGTTTGACTTAAGATTTGACTACCATCAAATCAAAGTCAGGAAAGAGGACATTTCCAAGACGGCGTTCAAACATCAAGTATGGGTAGTTTTCTTTGGTCAGGACGTTAGACTGACAAATGCTCCTGCTGTGTTCATGAATTTCATGAACAGAGATTCTCATGAGTATTTGAATCGGTTTTACTTCTCCATAGATAACATCCTGAAGATTGAAGAAGAGCATGAAGAACACCTGAGGAAGTATTGGAACTTTGAGGAAAAGGAGTTTTATGGTAAGTTATCTAAACGTGGATTTTTGACAAGGTGGACTTTTGGCCATGTGGTCAAAAGAAAAAAAAAATTCGATGGAAGATAGCTGTTGTTGAAGAGTGATATACCTCAAGTTCAATTCGGAAGATTTTTGAACTTGGCCGGCTACTATCAGAAGTTCGTGAAGGATTTCGTCAAGATTGCTGAGCCAATGACGAAGCTCATTTGGAAGAATGAAGAGTTCATCTGAACGAAAAATTTGCCAGTCGACATTGAGGAGCTGAAGAAGAGACTTACCACTACACCAATCCTTGCGCTACCCGCAGGAACCGGTGGTTACTCAATTTACGGTAATGCCTCTGGAAAGGACTGGGTTGCGTTCTTCAACAACATGGGAAAGTAATTGCTTACACATGTAGGCAACTATAGACTCATGAGAAGAATCATTCCACACCTAATTTGAATTGCTGCAATTATTTTTACTTTGAAGCTATGGAAGCATGATTTTTATGGAAAGGGAGTGAAAATATATGTGGACTATAAAAGTCTAAAATATATCTTTACTCAGAAAGACCTGAGCGTTGGACAAAGAAGATGGTTGAGGATTTCAACATCGATTTACATTACTATCCAGGAAGAGCAAAATGTGGTAGCTAATGTACATAGTTGATACTAATGGCGAAATTCTTAAACAAGAAGCGGCACCTGCTAGAAGACATCAGAAAGTTGGACTGGAGATTATACTGCCGAGAGAAAGGAGCTGGATGTTGATTCAGTATCGATAAAAATTGCAAGTGAGCTTGAGTCTGATGAAAGAAGTCAAGAAGACGCAGTTTCAAGAAGAAATATTTTGCAAATTGAGAGATCAAATGTTGGCAGAAACAATTGAGAGTTTCTCTATTGCCAATGATGAAGCTTTTGAAGAATGGTATGAGGTTATGTATCTTCTGGCGAACTAAGGAATGAACTGATGGAAGAAGCGCGCAGTCGCAGTATCTCACATATGAATCGGGATATGCGTATCATTAATTGAGATTATGAAATGTAGAAGGACAAATTCCAAGTATGGGATTAGATTGGTCAACAAAAGGAGTTTAGCAGAAACCAGTAAGTTTGTTGCAGCCGCTGGACATTCTGGAGTGGAAGTTGAAGCCCATGAACTTTGTATCAGGATTACCTTAATTCCAAGGAGGGAAGAACACCAATTGGACTTTGTGGATTGACTGACTAAGTCAGTTCACTTATTTCCCTACAAATTGGTTTATTCACTAAGAAGTTGACAGCATTGTATGTAAGGCAATGTAAGAGAAAGAGTACTGTTGGGTCTAGAAAAGGTGACTGACGCAGTAGAAGTAGTAAAGGTAATTAGAGACAAGCTCAGAATTGTCAAGATAGACGGAAGCATTGGGATTAAGTATAGACGTTGATCAGTGGAGTTTGAAGAAAGAGATAGTGTCTGAAGATCTCTTCTACCAAAGGAACGATTAGTTTGGCAGAGTTGGAGAAGTAGCATACCGGTTAGCTCTACCAGCTAATCATTGAGAGTATGTACAATGTCATTTCATAGTTCAGAAGTTGCATCTTGAATCTGAGTAATATTTTGGACAATTCAGAGCTGGAGAGTAGATCAAGCCTTACAGTGTCAGAGAAACCAGTAACAAGCGTAGTCAGAGGTGAGTAGAAGATCAGAATTTGAGCCATCATTTAAAACTCCTATTCCTTATCTTTTCGTTCTAAACTTGACTGATGCTGCTAAGTTAGCCTAGTTTTGCAAGCTGTCTCTTTTTCAAGCTTGATCATGACGGTATTTTATTGGGTGCACCCACTAATATATTGTCTAATCAGGATCGGTGCATGATGGTCTGATCAACCTCGTGTACTTTGGTTCGCTTTTGTATTTTTCTACATGGATGATATCATAAACCGTCTCATCCACGACTGCCTTGAAAATTCTTATTGTTGGACCTGAGGTAATTCCTAACCCTATCTCTTTAAATTTCGAGGACGAAATTTTATAAGGAGGGAAGGTTGTGAAACCCAAAAATTTTAGTTTTCATTTTTAATTCTAATTTGCTAAATAAATTTCGCTAGAATAATGTTAGCAATTAATTGAGAAGTATTGGTATTATGTTAATTAAGTAAAATTCTATTTTTTAATAATAATTTACTTGGATTCTTGCTTGTTGGCCAGACTCGAACCCAATTCCAAACTCAAAATATAATTTTAAGTCCTAAATAATTAGTTACAATTTTCCTAAATAATTTATAATAAGTAAATTTTTAGTTACAAATTTTTGTTTAGCTATGGTTTAGAGTCCAAGTCCATTTCTTATTTTGAAGCCATGTTCATATAGCCAAACCCAATAACTGGGCCCTTTCTAAAAGCCCACAACTCTCTAGGCCCTAAGCCTTTAGCCAAAAAGGATTTTACTCTTTGAAACCATTAACCCACTTAGAAACCCATATCCATATCTATATCCAATAACTCAAACAAACCCATTATCCTTTGTAAACTAACAGTTATATGACTTTTGAGAGAGAGAAGATTAATACTCTCATTCCCAAACCTTCTGAACCGAAGACTCTTCGGAAGCCGACCCTTGGCTTTTCGTCTTCCTCGCCGGCCGGCCATGATGGCCGAGGCCGTTCGTTTTCCCCACTCCGGTAACTCCCCATCCTCCTTTCTATTTAATCTCCCCTCCCCTCCATCATTTCCATCTCAAATCCCAAACTCCCCTCTCCCAATTTCGTGCCCTAGCCGATCTCTCGCCACCGCCGCCTCCGCCAGGCCGCCGTCCAGACGGCGCACCCCCGGGCCGCACCCAAACCGGCGCCCGACCCCCGATCCCGTTGACCCGCCGCCCGCCGTTGGCGCCCGATTCCGCGCGGCCCCTCCGTCGTCTATTTGGCCACTCGCCGCCGGCGTTCGTCCCTGGTGACCGCACCCGTCCATCTCAAGCGCTCCGGTTCGTTGTTGGACGACTTCTTCGGGTTTCGTTCCCGTGCTGTGACGTTCCGTTCCGCTTTCACTTTGGATTTTTCCGACGTTGGTTTTGGGTAAACTCTAAACCTGTTATTCATTTAGTCGATGACGAAATCTGGTCCCCGAATCCTTCGGGATTTCGGTTTTCGACAACGTAATAGTTACGTTGCTATTTCGGCTTTTCCGAAAATCTCGGAAATGATTGCTGTGGTTTGTTTTCTGTGATTAAATAGAATTATTAGGACAGAACTGGGTTCTGTAGTTTTTCTCGAATTTTGAGAACTTTTTAAGAAGAGATTCTCTGTTTTCTGTATTCTCGGGTTTTCGAGAATTAATGGAAATAATTGGAGATTCAAATTTTTGCTCTTAAGCTCTGTGAATGAGATTGGATAATGTTCTGTTATTGCTTTTGGGTTCTGTTGGGAATTTTCGGTTAATATGCTGGAATTGAATTCTTTTGGGAAGTTAAATCGGAATGGTTTCGGGTTTCGGGAATTTCGTTATCATTTCGGAAATGCTGTGTTGGCTTTGGAAAAATATGTTCTATGGATATATATATATGAATTTCGGGTTTTGGAAATTATTTTGCAGGTATATCGGAAGCGCTTCCCAGTTTTGGGTTTGTCCCGGAATAGAGGAAGTGCTGCCCAATTTTTACAAAATTATATTTTTAATTGATTTCAAAACTGGCTTTCGAAAATGATTTTCTAAACCGATTTTCGGGCGACGACGTACCGGTCTGTGGGCCCCGGCGAAATGCAAACGCACCGGTCCGACCGGACGTTGAGGCATAAACCGAATTTTGAGGAAAAGGACCGAGTCTGAGACTCCTAGTTTTCTTTTATTTATTATTTTATTTTTAGGCTAAATATTATAGTCATTTAAATTCTGCATTTTATTTAATAATTCAGTCATTTTCTTATTTAATGTAAAAGAAAGATGTATCGGGCATAAGCCCACCCTAGGACCAGTAGCTGTGCCCATGTATTTGTGTTGTGTAGTTATTTTCTTTTCTTTTTCTGGTGGATGTGATTTGGGTGGATTTTGGATTGATTTCATATTCGTAGATAGGACGTAATTTACGGCTTAATTACAAGTTTAGCTAAAATAAATAAAATATTATTAATTCACTGTTTGTCACGAAAAGAAAACTGTATTTTATATACATATTATGAAAACACAAAGTTTTCCAAATTGTAATTGATTCTTGCGATTTTCCAAATTGTAATCGATTCTCGTGATTTTCCAAATAATTCAATTAACCGGCTTAATCAACGCACGTAGTTGCGACGTAATCGTTAGCTGTAAATTAATACAACTTAAAACCTGACTAGGACTTACTACTAGAGATTGCAACTAGCACACTTAGTCTGGTTATTCAGGAATCTAAGTCGAGTTCTCAATTGTAGGAACTCGAAGTTACAACTGACGTTCCTCCTCGGTACCGACTCGTCTATCCAGTCATTCTAAAACAAAGGCAAGTGCAGTTATGTCTATTTGGTAATTTATCTAGTAATTGTTTTATTGCAATTTTAAACCACAGTGCTACACGGAACTCTCTCCTAGAGTTCGAATATTGACTCATTGATTGAATCTGATTGACTCGGGATATTGGGGGAGTAGTGTAGCATCTATGACCAATACCCCTATATTGCATCATTGATTGTGCGAGCTGATTCCTCCTATACACGAGGATAGGCCGGACCGTATCATTAGGATATAATTGAATCATCCCAAGCCGGTCATAGTTCGTTACCTACTCAAATCACATTGTTTTCAATTGTAGAATTGTGAAAATATTGTTAAAGTATTTCAAATTGTTTAACATTGCAAATTTCAAATTATTATTTGAATTATTGGATATTCGTAATTGTACTTTGCTCCCTCCTGACTGGAGACCCAACATTTTAGGTATCAATGATGAGGCTTTGTTACGCGATCCCAAGACGAGGAATTCGAGATTGCTGAGCTGTTTGCCTAGAGTTTTCTTTTATTCATGATGTATAAAAAAAAATGGTTTAAGTTGTATCTTTTATTTCATGTAAAAGTTTAATAAAGTTTTAAATTTTCGAATGTTGAGTTGTGACAAATATAGTGTTGTTGTATGGTTACCTGCTACTGAACAGCTTACTGCCGCCGTCTCAACAACGGTGCAGGCTGGGCATGATCCGATTCGACCCAAGCAATTGGGACCGGGTCGTGACATATAGACTGCAGTCAAGGCAAGTACTCACAATCTATAGTGTCTTAATCACAGTCAAGGCAAGTACTCACGACCAAGACGGTAGCCAATCCTAGTATAAAAATCCTATAGACCGTAGTCAAGGTAAGTACTCACAATCTATAGAATGTCAAAGTCAAGTCCTACTCAAGTCATGTCAAGTCGAGTCAAGTTATAATCAAGTCGAGGGAATCGTGGTGTAGGACTAGACGACTCTATCAAGGAAAACATATGAAACTAACACAGTGTAACGGATAGAATGTCATAACAGAAGGAACAAAAATGTGTAGACAGCTAGAAACGTGTAAAGTAACTATAACAGGATGAGTGTACTAGACATGGAATAAAGCAATCACGAATGTAAGAGAAAGAACAACATCGAGATAATAAACATGCATATCAATTATACTGTACAAGTTGGCAAGGTATACTTGCATGGAGGTTGCACGCAGATCCCACAAAATATAGTCAACTAGTGAGCCGTAAAGTCCAACTCATCATAACTGTCTCCGAAAGCTGAAACAGACATTGCCATCATTCTCATAATAGTCAAATTACCTAGGAGTGTCTGTCCTTAAGTCCAATTCTGGACACAGGGGCAAAACGATAATTTTGGGCAAAAATGATGTTCGCTGTTGGACCCGCTTTGCACCGAAAAGCATGCCAGAGTCAATGATCTCTAAAGTCGTCAAACTATATGTCTACGGATCCGGTTTTCCGATACGAACCCAATCGTATATCCAAAGTTGGATTCCGGCGGGCCGTACACAGAGTCACCCGTTGAGTTGGATCGTGGGGCCCGTGAAACGGCGATCCAATCAACTGTCTCAGAATTGGACCAAACTTGGCATACAAGACCAGAAAAATGATATGGTCCTGTTGGCGCAAGTTTTGTCTCGATCTGATGAACGTGCACAAAGTAATTAGGAAATTTGCATAGAGGCCGATACGGTGAATTTCGACGGATACGGATCAAATTCGTCGCGCACACGCGACCAATTTGAATTCCGTCAAAGCCCACACGACCACGAAGCCGATATGCAGCTTTTGATGCTTTCGGTTCGCGATCAGGTCGCCCGGATTGCGGGACGCATGTCATATCGAAGAATTTTCAAGTTTTTAAAACAGATTTTTGTCAAACTTCGGGATCGAATAACTTCTTATCTGTTTAATGAAATTAGAATCTACAAGAAGGGTTGTGATGTTCTATAGGTTGTCTAGGATTGTGTTCAGGTGGAATTTCTAAACAATTACTGGATCGATCGTAATAGATCTCCCAATGTGGGTTCATGGACCGCGAAACTGTCCTGTTTTCGAACAATTGTTTGCCAGTTTTGGAGTCGAATTCTCGGGCAATCTAGGGTACTACAATTTAATCTATTTGAAAAGACTTAAAGTCGTATAGGTTGTGTACACACCTGTTCAAGTGTATCTCGAAATGATCTATTATACACGATAAAAAGTCGTCGTGAAGTTGGTACCCCCGACGTACCCTGCTGTCGCGGCTGCTCTGCTTCGATGCGCACGTGCGCGGCCCTGGCCGCCGACGGTGGCCTCGTGGTAGTACGCGGCAGTCGGGGTGGCCGTCCAGGTTAGGGGGAGGGTGGCGCAGCTGTCAGCTATGGTTTGCGTTCGCTTCGTTCGTCTCCCTCTCTCTCGCATGTTGCTCGGTGTCTATATACTCGCATATATACGTGAGGGCTCGGGCTGGGGAAACAATCACTGTGGGTCGGCTGGTGCACATGGGTTTGGCTGGGCCTACTAGGGTGGGGCTTGGGGTTACTCGGGCTGGGCTGGGTCAGGCCACTATTTACTTATTTAATTCATACAATTATATATATACAATACTCATATACAATATTCAATACTCATATATTATATTATTGGACCATTAAATATATATAATACTCATTAAATATATACAATACTCACAAAATATATTTTTGGACCATTACATATATATATATATGTACCTATTTGTATATATAGTTTACCACAAAATTATATATATTAACATATTTTCTAACTTATAGTAATATTGAAATCATAAAATATTTTCCATGCAAATTACTCATGTACATACTTACATAATATTATCCATAAAATCTAACTAAAATTCCAATATTATCTATTTTCAGTCTAGGACTTATCTATATAAATATGAATATATAAATATACATTTATTTGACCAACATAGTATAACCAATAACAATAATAATAATAATAATAATAATAATAATAATAATAATAATAATAATAATAATAATAATAATAATAATAATAATAACGGAATTCAATAACCCAACAACGATGTATACACCACGATGCACAGTCTAATAATCCCAAAATTATACAAGGACCTTTTTATACAAATATCATAGATTATCAATTAATAAAAATATTTATAATATTTAATTAACAAATATTTAGAAAATATTCAATACAACACACTCATGCCAAATTACGTCAACACGTATGTCATTGGACGTACCGCATGACTATATGGGCTTGGGTCCTGGTCAAGCCCAGACTGGTTTGGTACAACCGGGTCTTCCACAAATCAATAAACCTTAATAATAAATAATTAAATAATAAATAAATTCTTCGGTAAGGGTTAAGTCGCAACTTGGCCTGGCTTTCCTAGTTAGGACGTCACTATGACTCGGCCTTCCCTACCAGGGCTAATACACTAGTCAAAGCACGCCATTGCACTATCCGTGCCACGACTTCTAATCACCTTGTACTTCAAAACTCAACCATGGCTAAAGGGATCTACCGAAATAATTAGCTAAATAATTATTTATAAAAATTCTAAAATTACTATTTAAATCAAATAAATAATAAAAATATTTCAAAAATTCCGGGAAAGGAGGCTACAAATCTACCCACCTTAAAAATAATTTTGTCCTCGAAATTCTAATTCATAACTATTTCTTAAAATTCAAAATCGACTATTACCTTAATCTTCTCAAATTTAATTTCTCCAAAAATATTTTATAACCCTCTCTAGCCATTTGTAATTATGAAACCTCGAGGACTTCTACCCACCTTAGGTCACACTACTCGCTTGAAACACAGGCCACTAAAATCTTATAATCTTCTAACTAGTGACTAATAATCCTACCAAAAGTATCTAGGACATATGGTATCCATAATCTCTCATATATATAAACAAACAAATATTCAATAGTCAAACAATATTACTATAATTTAAGAATTTCTGATGAATTCTAGACAGCACGATCGTTCGTCACTTTGAAATAAAGAGGGACGAGAATCAAGCGTAAAAGAAGGCAAGGGAGAATAATCGAGAGCAAATATGGAGTTTTCAAGGATGTAGAGAATTTCTAGGAGAATTTTCAAGGTAGAGTGGATTGAGATTTCTAAGGGTTTAGTCATTGTCGCAGGCTCATACCAGTACAGTTACGTAACCGGTACGATATGCTCTGACCTTCATGGGCCACCACAAAAACTTGTCACGACCAGCATCCGCTTTTCGGATGCGAGCTCGTGAGCAAGCCAGCTACGTATCAAGCGGACTCCAGCCCGACTCGAGTATGTATAAGCTGTCAAGGTTATGGTCTCATATCTAATCTAAACTATATCTCAATCCACATGAATCATATAAACAAGAATGAACAAGTATGGGTCATAGTCTGCAGCCCATTAGCATATTGTTCGATTAGACTCCAAGAATGATATGAGTCTATAAATAAGATAGCAAGATATCATGGTACTGAATATAAAGCACGAGAGGATAATAAAGAAATATCACAAGCAAATACATGTATCATGCATCACAATCCTCTACCATCCCGCTCTTCTAACTAATCTCCATGCAGTCGCTAAACCTGAAAAGATCATCAGGTCCTCAGAGGACTAGTAAGATACATAATATACGAGCCAACATGTAACAGTATAAATATACAAAGAAGTAATGAACAATCAAGGACATCTAACGAGACAAAATGGACCAAGACACAAGATTTAAACACAAGGATCCTAAGACACTGGCATGCCATACTAGAAATGGCTAATAGGTCAAAGCTATAGATTGCAGTCAAGACAAGTACTCAAAATCTATAGTGTCTTAATCGCAGTCAAGGCAAGTACTCACGACCAAGACGGTAGCCAATCCTAGTGTAAAAATCCTATAGACCGTAGTCAAGGTAAGTACTCACAATCTATAGAATATCAAAGTCAAGTCCTACTCAAGTCATGTCAAGTCGAGTCAAGTTATAATCAAGTCGAGGGAATCGTAGTGTACGACTAGACGACTCTATCAAGGAAAACATATGAAACTAACACAGTGTAATGGATAGAATGTCATAACAGAAGGAACAAAAATGTGTAGACAGCTAGAAACGTGTAAAGTAAACTATAACATGATGAGTGTACTAGACATGGAATAAAGCAATCACGAATGTAAGAAAAAGAACAACATCGAGATAATGAACATGCATATAAATTATACTGTACAAGTTGGCAAGGTATACTTGCTTGGAGGTTGCACGCAGATCCCACAAAATATAGTCAACTAGTGAGCCGTAAAGTCCAACTCATCATAACTGTCTCCGAAAGATGAAACAGACATTGCCATCATTCTCATAATAGTCAAATTACCTAGGATTGTATGTCCTTAATTCTAATTCTGGACACAGGGGCAAAACGGTAATTTCAAGCAAAAACGATGTCCGCCGTTGGATCCGCTTTGCACCGAAAAGCGTGCCAGAGTCAATGGTCTCTAAAGTTGTCAAACTATATGTCTACGGATCCGGTTTTCCGATACGAATCCATCCGTATGTCCAAAGTTGGATTCCGGTGGGCCGTGCACAAAGTCACCCGTTTAGGTGGATCGTGGGGCCCGTGAAACGGTGATCCAATTAACTGTCTCAGAATCGGACCAAACCTGGCATACAGGACCAGAAAAATGATATGATCTTGTTGGCGCAAGTTTTGTCTCGATCTAATGAACGTGCACAAAGTAATTGGGAAATTTGTATAAAGGCCGATACGGTGAATTTCGACGGATACGGATCAAATTCGTCGCGCACACGCGACTAATTTGAATTCCGTCAAAGCCCACAGGACCACGAAGCCGATACCCAGCTTTTGATGCATTCGGTTCGCGACCATGTCACCCGAATTGGCGGGACGCACGTCGTATCGAAGTATTTTCATGTTTTTAAAACAGATTTTTGTCAAACTTCGGGATCGAATAACTTCTTATCTGTTTGATGAAATTAGAATCTACAAGAACTGTTGTGATGTTCTATAGGTTGTCTAGGATTGTGTTCAGGTGGAAATTCTAAACAATTACTGGATCGATCGTAATCGATCTCCCAATGTGGGTTCATGGACCGCGAAACTGTCCTGTTTTCGAACAGTTGTTTGCCAGTTTTGTAGTCGAATTCTCGGGCAATCTAGGGTACTACAATTTAATCTATTTGAAAAGACTTAAAGTCGTATAGGTTGTGTACACACCTGTTCAAGTGTATCTCAAAATGATCTATTATACACGATAAAAAGTCGTCGTGAAGTTGGTACCCCCATAGTACCCTGCTATCGCGGCTGCTCTGCTTCGATGCGCACGTGCGCGGCCCTGGCCGCCGGCGGTGGCCTCGTGGCGGTACGCGGCCGTCGGGGTGGCCGCCCAGGTTAGGGGTAGGGTGGCGCGACTGTCGGCTAGGGTTTGCGTTCGCTTCGTTCGTCTCCCTCTCTCTCGCATGTTGCTCGGTGTCTATATACTCGCATATATACGTGAGGGCTCGGGCTGGGGAAATGATCACTGTGGGCCGGCTGGTACACATGGGTTTGGCTGGGCCTACTAGGGTGGGGCTTGGGGTTACTCGGGCTGGGCTGGGTCAGGCCACTATTTACTTATTTAATTTATACAATTATATATATACAATACTCATATACTATATTCAATACTCATATATTATATTATTGGACCATTAAATATATATAATACTCATTAAATATATACAATACTCATATAATATATTTTTGGACCATTACATATATATATATGTACCTATTTGTATATATAGTTTACCACAAAATTATATATATTAACATATTTTCTAACTTATAGTAATATTGAAATCATAAAATATTTTCCATGCAAATTACTCATGTACATACTTACATAATATTATCCATAAAATCTAACTAAAATTCCAATATTATCTATTTTCAGTCTAGGACCTTATCTATATAAATATAAATATATAAATATACATTTATTTGACCAACATAGTATAACCAATAATAATAATAATAATAATAATAATAATAATAATAATAATAATAATAAAGGAATTCAATAACCCAACAACGATGTATACACCACTATGCACAGTCTAATAATCCCAAAATTATACAAGCTTTTTATACAAATATCATAGATTATCAATTAATAAAAATATTTATAATATTTAATTAACGAATATTTAGAAAATATTCAATACAACACACTCATGCCAAATTACGTCAACACGTATGTCATTGGACGTACCGCATGACTACATGGGCTTGGGTCCTGGTCAAGGCCAGACTGGTTTGGTACAACCGGCTCTTCCACAAATCAATAAACCTTAATAATAAATAATTAAAAAATAAATAAAGTCTTCGGTAAGGGTTAAGTCGCAACTTGGCCTGGTTTTCCTAGTTAGGATGTCACTATGGCTCGGCCTTCCCTACCAGGGCTAATACACTAGTCAAAGCACGCCATTACACTATCCGTGCCACGACTTCTAATCACCTTGTACTTCAAAACTCAACCATGGCTAAAGGGATCTACCGAAATAATTAGCTAAATAATTATTTATAAAAATTCTAAAATTACTATTTAAATCAAATAAATAATAAAAATATTTCAAAAATTCTGAAAAAGGAGGCTACAAATCTACCCACCTTAAAAATAATTTTGTCCTCGAAATTCAAATTTATAACTATTTCTTAAAATTCAAAATCGACTATTAACTTAATCTCCTCAAATTTAATTTCTCCCAAAATATTTTATAACCCTCTCTAGCCATTCGTAATTATGAAACCTCGAGGACTTCTACCCACCTTAGGTCACACTACTCGCTTGAAACACAGGCCACTAAAATCTTATAATCTTCTAACTAGTGACTAATAATCCGACCAAAAGTATCTAGGATATATGGTATCCATAATCTCTCATATATATAAACAAACAAATATTCAATAGTCAAGCAATATTACTATAATTTAAGAATTTCTGATGAATTCTAGACAGCACGATCGTTCGTCACTTTGAAATAAAGAGGGACGAGAATCAAGGGTACAAGAAGGCAAGGGAGAATAATCGAGAGCAAATATGGAGTTTTCAAGGACGTGGAGAATTTCTAGGAGAATTTTCTAGGTAGAGTGGATTAAGATTTCTAAGGGTTTAGACATTGTCGCAGGCTCGTACAAGTACAGTTACGTAACCGGTACGATATGCTCTGACCTTCATGGGCCACCACAAAAGCTTTTCACGACCCCCATCCGCTTTTCGGACGCGAGCTCGTGAGCAAACCAGCTACATATCAAGCGGACTCCAGCCCGACTCGAGTAAGTATAAGCTGTCAAGGTCATGGTATCATATCTAATCTAAACTATATCTCAATCCACATGAATCATATAAACAAGAATGAACAAGTATGGGTCATAGTCTGCAGTCCATTAGCATATTGTTCGATTAGACTCCAAGAATGATATGAGTCTATAAATAAGATAGCAAGATATCATGGTACTGAATATAAAGCACGAGAGGATAATAAAGAAATATCACAAGCAAATACATGTATCATGCATCACAATCCTCTACCATCCCGCTCTGCTAACTAATCTCCATGCAGTCGCTAAACCTGAAGAGATTATCAGGTCCTTAGAGGAATAGCAAGATACATAATATACGAGCCAACATTTACAGTACAAATATACAAAGAAGTAATGAACAATCAAGGACATCCAACGAGACAAATTGGACCAAGACACAAGATCTAAACACAAGGATCCTGAGACACTAGCATGCCATACTAGAAATGGCTAATAGGTCAAAGCTATATACTGCAGTCAAGGCAAGTACTCATAATCTATAGTGTCTTAATCATAGTCAAGGCAAGTACTCATGACCAAGACGGTAGCCAATCCTAGTGTAAAAATCCTATAGACCGTAGTCAAGGTAAGTACTCACAATCTATAGAATGTCAAAGTCAAGTCCTACTCAAGTCATGTCAAGTCGAGTCAAGTTATAATCAAGTCGAGGGAATCGTGGTGTAGGACTAGACGACTCTATCAAGAAAAACATATGAAACTAACACAGTATAACGGATAGAATGTCATAACAGAAGGAATAAAAATGTGCAGACAGCTAGAAACGTGTAAAGTAAACTATAACAGGATGAGTGTACTAGACATGGAATAAAGCAATCACGAATGTAAGAAAAAGAACAACATCGAGATAATGAACATGCATATAAATTATACTGTACAAGTTGGTAAGGTATACTTGCCTGGAGGTTGCACACAGATCCCACAAAATATAGTCAACTAGTGAGCCGTAAAGACCAACTCATCATAACTGTCTCCGAAAGATGAAACAGATATTGCCATCATTCTCATAATAGTCAAATTACCTAGGATTTTCTGTCCTTAAGTCCAATTCTGGACACAGGAGCAAAACGGTAATTTCGGGCAAAAACGATGTCCGCCGTTGGACCCGCTTTGCACCGAAAAGCGTGCCAGAGTCAATGGTCTCTAAAGTCGTCAAACTATATGTCTACGGATCCAGTTTTCTGATACGAACCCAACCATATGTCCAAAGTTGGATTCTGGCGGGTCGTGCACAAAGTCACCCGTTGAGTTGGATCGTGGATCCCGTGAAACGGCGATCCAATCAACTGTCTCAGAATCGGACCAAACTTGGCATACAGGACTAAAAAAATGATACGGTCCTGTTGGCGCAAGTTTCGTCTCGATCTGATGAACGTGCACAAAGTAACTGGGAAATTTGTATTGAGGCCGATACGGTAAATTTTGTCGGATACGGATCAAATTCGTCGCGCACACGCGACCAATTTGAATTCCGTCAAAGCCCACACGACCACGAAGCCGATACGCAGCTTTTGATGCTTTTGGTTCGCGACCACGTCGTCCGGATTGGCGGGACGCACGTCGTATCGAAGAATTTTCATGTTTTTAAAACAGATTTTTGTCAAACATCGGGATCGAATAACTTCTTATCTGTTTAATGAAATTAGAATCTACAAGAAGGGTTGTGATGTTCTATAGGTTGTCTAGGATTGTGTTCAGTTGGAATTTCTAAACAGTTACTGGATCGATCGAAATCGATCTCCCAATGTGGGTTCATGGACCGCGAAACTGTCCTGTTTTCGAACAGTTATTTGCCAGTTTTGGCGTCGATTTCTCGGGCAATCTAGGGTACTAAAATGTAATCGATTTGAAAAGACTTAAAGTCGTATAGGTTGTGTACACACCTGTTCAAGTGGTTCTCGAAATGATCCATTATACACGATAAAAAGTCATCGTGAAGTTGGTACCCCCGCAGTACTCTGCTGTCACGGCTGCTCTGCTTCGATGCGCACGTGCGCGGCCCTGGCCGCCGGCAGTGGCCTCGTGGCGGTACGCGGCCGTCGGGGTAGCTGCCCAGGTTAGGGGAAGGGTGGTGCGGCTGTCGGCTAGGGTTGCGTTCGCTTCGTTCGTCTCCCTCTCTCTCGCATGTTGCTCGGTGTCTATATACTCGCGTATATACGTGAGGGCTCAGGATGGGGAAATGATCACTGTGGACCGGCTGGTGCACATGGGTTTGGCTGGGCATACTAGGGTGGGGCTTGGGGTTACTCGGGCTGGGCTGGGTCAGGCCACTATTTACTTATTTAATTCATACAATTATATATATACAATACTCATATACTATATTCAATACTTATATATTATATTATTGGACCATTAAATATATATAATACTCATTAAATATATACAATACTCATATAATATATTTTTGGACCATTACATATATATATGTACCTATTTGTATATATAGTTTACCACAAAATTATATATATTAACATATTTTCTAACTTATAGTAATATTGGAATCATAAAATATTTTCCATGCAAATTACTCATGTACATACTTACATAATATTATCCATAAAATCTAACTAAAATTCCAATATTATCTATTTTCAGTCTAGGACCTTATCTATATAAATATGAATATATAAATATACATTTATTTGACCAACATAGTATAACCAATAATAATAATAATAATAATAATAATAATAATAATAATAATAATAATAATAATAATAATAATAATAATAACGGAATTCAATAACCCAACAACGATGTATACACCACTATGTACAGTCTAATAATCCCAAAATTATACAAGGACCTTTTTATACAAATATCATTGATTATCAATTAATAAAAATATTTATAATATTTAATTAACGGATATTTAGAAAATATTAAATACAACACACTCATGTTAAATTACGTCAATACGTATGTCATTGGACATACCGCATGACTACATGGGCTTGGGTCCTGGTCAAGCCCAGACTGGTTTGGTACAACCGGGTCTTCCACAAATCAATAAACCTTAATAATAAATAATTAAATAATAAATAAAGTCTTCAGTAAGGGTTAAGTCGCAACTTGGCCTGGTTTTCCTAGTTAGGACGTCACTATGGCTCGACCTTCCCTACCAGGGCTAATACACTAGTCAAAGCACGCCATTGCAATATCCGTGCCACGACTTCTAATCACCTTGTACTTCAAAACTCAACCATGGCTAAAGGGATCTACCAAAATAATTAGCTAAATAATTATTTATAAAAAATCTAAAATTACTATTTAAATCAAATAAATAATAAAAATATTTCAAAAATTCCGGAAAAGGAGGCTACAGCAATATTATACTTCTTTTTCTCGTCTAAGAGTTCTTTATTGAGTGCTGTGATATCACGTGTTTGTTTCTCAATACGAGATCCGGCATCGTGTAAGCTTAATTTAAGCTTGGATACCTCCTCAGTGTTCTCCATAGCTGGTGTGTATCTATTATTATCAAGCAAGCATAAAAGTCTATGAATCTCAACTTCATGAGTCTTGATCTTATCCTTTGCATGTTTATACTTGCTAAGTAACTTCTTGTGATCTTCAAGTAAGTCACTAAAGGAATCTCCAAGTTCATCAAAAGTAAAGTCATCAAGTGGATCATTTGTTACCTTTTCGGACGTTGCCATCAGGCAAACATTTGCAGTATCTTGGGAAGAGTCCTCTTCTTCTTCTGAATCACTGGCTTCGTTCTCATGCCAGATGCTTACATTGTTATACTTTTGAGATGTTGGCCTTTTGTACAATCTTTCATATCGGCTTCCTTTCTTTACTGTAGGGCAGTCTTTCTTGGCATGCCCCATATTCTTACAGCCGAAGCAAATTGGCTCTTAATCGTCCTATTTGTGTTGTTCCTTCTTCCTTTAATTGAAATGTAGGAACTTCTTGAAGTTGCGAACCATGAGCGCTTGATCATCACCCTCGGAGTCATCATCCTTTGTTTCTTCCGGAGCAGCCTTTCGACGATGAGCTCTTAGAGCAATTTCTTTTTCCTTTGGAGCCGTTTCTTCAAAGTCTTTGAGATCGAGCTCATGCGTTATCAGTTTGCCCACCAGAGTTTCCAGAGACATGGTGGTAAGATCATTGTCTTCGATGATTGTCGTAGCTTTGGGGTTCCAGTTCTTCGTTAGTCCTCTTAGCACCTTGCGTATCTTCTCATGGTTAGAGTACTCCTTATCGAGGGAAGATAGAGGGTTGACGATGTTGAGGAATCTTATAATCATTTGTTTGATCGTCTCATTGGGCTTCATCTTGAATGCCTCATACTATTGTGTCAGACGACTGATTTTTAATTCTTTAACCTGTGTGGTTCCTTCATGGGTCACCTCCAGAAGCTTCCATACTTCATGTGAGGTGGAGCATGTAGAGACCCTATTGAATTCAGTCTTGTCTATAGGCACAGAAGAGAGCATTAATAGCCCTAGCATCTAGACTAGCATGTTTCTTTTCTTGGTCAGTATATTTGTCTTGGGGTTTATCTATGAGATTCCCCTCAATAACAATTCTAGCAAGCTTCTTATAACCATCTGTAACTATGGTCCATAAATCAAAGTCTAGAGACTTTACGTCGAAACTCATTCTGGTCTTCCAATACGTGTAGTTGGTTCCATCAAATAGGGGTGGCCTATTAGTGGACTGTCCTTCACCATAGTTAGTAAAGATAGGTTGTGTGGTTACCATGGATCAGCTCTAGTATGTTAATCCTTTATCAAAAGAACAGAGCTCTGATACCAATTGAAGTAACGTGTAGGCAACTCGAGAAGCGGTAAATAGAGTTTGTGTAAAAAATAAGCAATGCCAGTCCAGAAGCAACTACCAATAGAAATATATAATCAGAGTAGTAATGCAAAAATTAAGAGAGATCAAAATAGCATACGCAAACAAAGCAATTTAACCTGGTTTCCTTCGTGGAGGATTAGTCCAGGCCTGGGAACTATCACTCAGGATTGAACTCTACTATTTGTGAAATAGGGTACACACACGTGCCTTTACTCAGAAAGTACGCCAACTTCTTACAACTTCGCAGAGGCAAAATGTGGAATTGTCCAAGTAACATCTTTTCAACTCCTGCACAGAACTTCTAGCTGAATCGCACTTGAGCACCTTGGGGCTTAGGAAATTTTGTGGCTAGTAGATTGAAAGAGTAAGGCTTAGAATGTATAAGGCTTAGAAGATTGAGAGTGAGAGATGATATGAAATGAGGGAATTCAAGCCCTAATTATACTAGTCTGGGGAGGCAGAATTCGGCTAGAATTCTGTCCCAAATATTCAAAAATTTGAACATTGGACAGCTTCGATCATGGTGTTCCTAAAAATCAGCTTCCTGAAAATTAGGGGGCAGAGTTCGGCCCGAATTCTTCCTAGGGTAGAGTTCGGCCCGAATTCTCATTCCCTTAGGTCAAAATATTTATGTGGGCTAGAATGGTTTGGTTTGGTTCAGGGATTGTCTTGTTTTATATGGTAGAGCTTGAAGAAGTAAGTCTAGGGTTGAGATGACTCAGTACGACTCAATAAAATAAAAAACTATAGACTGAGTACAAGTACATTTGTAATATAATAACTTGTCGATGACGTCTGTCTTGAACTTAATACGCTGTAGACGATGTTCTTCTTGAGCCCGATGTGTCGTATTAGATCATATCATATATCATTTTGTTAAGTCTCTAAATTAGAATGACTGTGATCCACTTTGGGTGAACAAAGTAGAGGATTGTACAACTGAGGCACAGGATGGTGAATGATCTTATCAAAAGAGGAGTTATTGTCATTGTTGATGTTCGGAGCCAGGAGAATATGATGGGTCCGTTCATCAAAGGTCTCAAGTACCAATTGTAGAAGCATGAAAATGCGTAGCCGTGACAAAAGAAGAGGTGACAATAGTCGTTACATATAACATCTCAGAAAAGTACAGGTGTTCAAAAGCGCAGCCAGCAGCGAAGTCACAGCGGACATACAAAGATGGTGTATAAAGAGAAGTTCTTTATTAAAATCATATCTACAAGTCATCTATTACAGATTCTTTATGATTACATATAAAGACTAAAATACCTAAAAATCTACAAATGGACAGTCTTCAAAAAGGGTACAACCTCCAACAATATCGGAGCGAATCACTTCCTCGTTAGAGCAAGCCACTTTCTGTAGGAGCGTAAAAAGTGCTTCATTTAATGAGTCAAGGAGATGGATCATTCCAATCATAATGATCTATTTTTACGCCAAGGAGAGGCTAATCACTTTACGCTCGGGTCTATGCTAATGGTTTTATGCCTAAGACAGGCTAACTACTTTTACGCTGGACAAAGCTGTCAAGTCTTGCATTTAATGCAAACTCTGACATGAAGATATTAATGATGACATATATCACAGAATTCGAAGGGATTTATTTTATACAGAGACCAATGTTATCGTTTAGTATGTGGACTGAGCTACTTTACGCTCATAGTGTGACTTCTTTTACGCATGGAGACTATTTGAGTTTTTACACTCAAAGTTGACGTGTGCGCAAAGTCTATTTGAGCTACTTTTACACTCAAGGTTATTTAACAACCACTTTACGCGGGAAGTCTATGTCAGGGCTATTTTACGCCTACTCTACTGCTTTATGCTCAGAGTACATTGGGGATATTTTTACGCCCTATTTATCTGGCCAGTTTGGAACGTGGTTTACCTACATGGCTTTCATGCCACACATCTCGAAGAATGTGTGTACGTGCATCCTATTCTTACTGAAATGATGGGACACGTGTCAACGTATGCAGAGGATGACTTTGGTCATGCGTGGCAGTTGTTAGCGTAAAGACGGAACTTTTGCTGAGTTTTTACGCACGGGAGCCCAAGTCTATAAATAGACTTATTTTTCTCATACAGAGACAGACACAGAGACAGACACAGAGACAGAGACACAGACACAGACACAGAGACAGACACAGAGACACAGACACAGACACAGAGATAGAGACAGGAGAAGAGAGAACAGAGAGGCTAGAACTCAGAGATTTTGATTCTCCAGAGCATTCTTCTTCAACCTTTCTTTCAGAACAGAGTGAAGCAAAGCAGGAAAGCATTCGGCCTCGCCATCAGTACCCAAGTGCGTCGATACCTTTCTAGTGACTTAGTTCTTCCAATTGTTCAACTTCAAGCAGCGATCTTCATCATCATCGTATGGTCCAAGGAACAAAGTGATCATTTACAGATCAGACTTCCATAGCAATACTTTCCCAGAATCAAATTTGTACTTCTTGTACTTTTTCTCGTTTTATTTTCAAAAGCCAATTTTCCTGGCATTTTGTTAAGTGAAACAAAATGGCGACTCTGCTGGGGATGACCTTCTCCTCTGATGAGGAGGCAATTGCTCAATATGATGATGTTTCGGTCGGTTCGACCAAGAAGACTCTGGTGGTGCACTTCGACCAGACTGCCTACGAAGAAATTCTTCGAACTGTGGGTGGTTCTCGCTGCTCCAATGTTCAAAAGTCTCGCAAAGCACGAAAAGTTTGGATTCCTAAATCCAAAGTAGCTTCTGATCTCTTTGTTGCTTCTGATAGCAAGGGAATTCTTTCCACTCCTGTCGTAGGGACTCCCGTTAGTAACGAGGCAGTCCTTACTTCAGCGTTGCACTCTAAGTGTGACAATCTATCTTCCATCTGTGACGGTGTAGATAATCAGGTTCCACGCTCACTGCGTAAGAACCAAGTTTTACGCCCAGTGGGTAAAAACCAAGTTTTACGCTCAATGCATAAGCATAAGTCTCCCATTTGTAATGCAGCAGACTCTAATGTTAATGCTTCTGAGTGTAAGAATAAGTCTCCTGTCTGTGACATGGTAGACACATGCAAATTACGCTCTTCGCGTAAAGGAAAATCTCCCGTCCGTGACGTGGTAGATAATCAATTTTTACGCTCTACGCGTAAAGGTATGTCTCCTGTCTGTGACAGTGTAGATAAAATTCGCAACGATGTTTGCACATCTAATGTGAATGTACCTAAACGCATACAGCATAAAAATGTTGTTGGTAAAGCTTCAGTCCTACATCAACAACCTTCTTATATTGCTTTACGCAAAGTACCAAACTTATAAATTACACGCAATGAAAATAGAGTCCTTCGTGCTCAAAAATCTTAAGATTTACGCACACAACTCCAAACGCGTAAAAATGTACAGTTTGGTTCTGCGAATGCAGCCAGTAATCTTTTTTATACACAAGGGACTAAACGTTTCTCTACCCCAAATGTAATAAAGAAGAATACTCCCTCTACTCCTTCTGATTTACGTGAATTGCTAATACAAAAGCGTAAGAACAGACAATCTTCGGTGACATTCCCCCAAGAAAAACATTATTGTGAATATCACCAGGTTGTGATCAACTGTTGTTGTTCGGCTTCAAAATAGTCAGTTTTTGATCGATTAAGTTTTAATTCGCCTCAACATCAAGCTGAAGACCAAGAACATGAGCTGTCATATGTATCAGTCAACATGGCATCTCATACTAACAGAGGACGACGTCCGAGACAGAATATGTCCCAAACTCTAGGTCAACAACAGTTCAACAGACTTCTTGATTCCTTTGAAGGAGTATATCAGAATACTCGATCAAGAAGACAAAGATAATTGTAGACTTCTGATTCAGAAGCTGGGGGTACTCAATCTTTTGAGTCTGAAACTGATAGTATGGATTCATACTTCTATACTTACCCCTCTGTATCTTCAAGAGAAGTTGAATCCTATGCTATTGGAGATGAACCAGAGACGTTATCTGCTAATACAGAACAACGTCTCACTGCCGTCGAACAATCACTGAAAGACATACTTAATATGGTGCAAAGCATGCATCAGATAACATTGACTCAACAAACTGCACAGCCGGCAGTAGTAACACCGGTACCAGTAGCAGCACAAACTCAAGATAGTCAAGGGACTGAAATACCTTTGAATATTCAAGAGCTTGCTGTTAACCAAAATTCTGCATCTCCAGATTCCATCATTCCTGAAGATGTACCACCTCCAGTGGGGGTTACGGTACATCCAACAACCATTCAGTCAAATATGCTTCCTCAAACCAGTGAAGCCATTCAAGCAGTGCGTGAGCTCAAAGCACAGTTTGAAGTTTTTAAGCACAAAGATCAGCTCCAGAGGCTAGGAATTAAGCAACCTTATCCTCCTCATTGGAATGATGTACCCTTTCCACCGAAATTTAAGCCATAATCTATGGTTTTGTTCGATAGAAAAGCATCTCCCAGTCAGTATATCAATTACTTTGATATTATGACTGTACATTTGCAGAAAAATGATGCTCTTCTCACTCGAGTGTTCATCAGGTGTCTGACGGGTACAGCTTACGACTGGTATCATAGTTTACCCAATAATTCTATTTCGTCTTTTGACGAATTCAAGGCAATGTTTCTCTTCCGCTTCTATGAAGGAGGTATGGACATGAACATGTCCTCTTTGATAGAAATCAAACAAAAGGAGAAAGAAGATACTCGGACGTTCATCGAACTTTTCCGACAGGCTACTCTAAAGATGCCTCTTGGTATGCCAGATTCAGCGTTGATTGATACATGCAAGATGAATCTGCGACCATCCATTGTTGTCTTTACGGGTTCCCAATTCACAGATTGGGCTTCGTTTATCATAGCAACAGTTTCTGTTGAGACCAATGGTAGGTTGGCTCGTGAGCATGGGATGATTTTCGCTTCAGAAGATAAAGGAAAGAAAAGTAATCCTGATAATAATTCTGGCAATCGTAATGTGAAAGGAAAAGATAATCTTATGGTCAATCTTTCCAAGAACAAAACGACGTCGAATAATCAGGAATCTTCCAGGCCAAAAGAAGAATACTCTTTTGACGAAAGTGAAATCCCAGGGATATTCCAATGTCTGGTGAAAAGTGGCAAACTTCATATTCCAGAGCCAAAAAGGCCTAATGAGGTGAATCTGACTGACAATCCTAAATATTGTATCTATCATAGATACATTAATCATCCTACCAATGCTTGCTATGTCTTGAAAAAGAAGATCCAAGTGGTGATAAATGGTGGAGCTATCGCTTTAACTAATGATGACCATACGGTTACAACCAATATGGTTTCTCTTCAGTTCGGAGATTTTTCTCCATAGCAAGTCCCAGATGGAATTATCCCAATCCCAAAGGCGACAATGAAGATCGTGAATATCCCGCCTGCCAGAGAAGAAAATACAGGATTGTTGCCGCTCACATTAAAGAGTGGTGAAATCATGTGGGTGCATCCCGACTTGGTACCTGAGTTGGAGAATGAAGGTAAAACTTCAAAATCCAAGAAAGGTAAGAAAGTCAAAACCTGCAACATGATTTTTCATGTTATTCCAGAGCCTGATGACTTGGATCGTCTATGGGATGGCCTTCCTTTAGAAGATAGATTGAGAGGACTGAACATCTGTCCTCCAAGTCTAGCTCCTCCTACCAAGCTCAAGCTTACTCATCAGCAATGGCTAGCCATAAATAGTGTTCCCTTATTCCGGGTACAACAAGTCTTTGCTACTTATGAAAAAGCTCCTACAGAGATTTTTCCTCGTATCCCGAATCCTTCTTCTCCCGTAGCTAAAGAGACATCTATGCTTTATTCTCCTGTAGTTACAGAAGGTCCTTCTTCCTCTTCTGTTGAAACACCTGTCAAAACTTCGCTGCCCACTCATTTGTACAGTCAGCAATCTGTCCTTCTCATGAAGAAGATGGGTTATGACTTTCAAAAGGCAGAAGGTTTGAATTATGATAAAAGAATAAGACTTCCTATACAAATTCAAAATCAAAACTCCACTGTTGGATTGGGTTCTAAAGTTCCTCATAACAATCCTCACAAGAAGAAGGTTAAAGAAAGGAAGACTAAATCCTGTAATATGGTACTTCCTTTTCCTGAGTCCGAAGAAGAAACTTTTGCTGGTACAAGATATGGAAAAGAGTACCACAAAGATTATGAGGGATCCTCCAAAGAAGCAGAAGACGTAGTGGAAACACTACCAGCTCAACCTTCTCTTGTTCCTGCTAAACCATCTGTGGTTGAAAAGGGGAAACAGAAAGCAGTACGCTTTGACGTCCTATTGAAGTCTGCTTCCAGTCAGGGGGTGGTGATGAAACCCTACAAATTTGATATTCTAGCTCAGTTAGCTAATACTCCGGCTAGACTATCTATATTTGAGCTGCTTCGTCTTTCTAGAGAAAGCAGAGAGACTTTGAGTGAAGCTTTACTTCAAGCAGATTCATGTTTGGCTCAACTCAAGAGTCCTGATAATACACCAGTGTCATGTCTGCAATGTCATAGTGTGATGGAAGCAATTCCCAATATCACCTTTACACAAGAAGATATGCTGTTGAAGCATAACAAACATGACAGGCCTCTGTGCTACACTGGGTATATTGGATCCACTAAAATTAACAGGATTTACATTGATCCTGGGTCCTCAATTAGCATAATTCTTCAGAGTATGCTAAGACCCCTGAGGATTCCTACTAGTGATCTGACTTACACTAGTACTACGATAGTTGGTTTTAACTCTGGTAAGAGAAAACCATTGGGGAAGATTCGTCTGCAGATTTAGATTGGTGATCTTCGAAATATGGTAACTTTCTATGTTATCAATTCAGACGTCTCCTATAATATCCTTCTGGGGAGACCATTGATTCACGAACATAATATCGTGCCTTCAACTCTCCACCAATGCTTCAAATATGTGGATTCTCAAGGAGTTGTGAAGACTGAGTTTGCTGATATCAATCCTTTTAAGGGTGTCGAAGCCTATTTTTCTGATTCAAGGCTTTATAAACAAGAGCATGTGAAAGCGATATCAGACATAGCTGAAGATCAATCATCTACTGAAGATCAGTCTATTAATGAAGATCTGCCAGAAGAGCAACCTTTGAAGATCATAGTCAAGGGACGAATCCAATTCCAACCTGTCAATGATCAACCTTTGATAATCAAAGTTAAAGGAAGAACTCAAGCTTCATCTGAGAAATCAGTAAATGTTCCTGCTAAGAGCCAAGTTCAACCTTTTATGATTAAGGTCAAAGGGCGTACTTCTTGTACGAATGATCCAGGACCGCCATTGATGGTCAATCTTGGCAAATCTACGCAGGAGACGGATAATGATCCATTAATGATTAATCCGAAGCGTAGCAGTCAAATTGTAAATGATGTAAATATTAATCATTCTGTACTTTTTGATATCAATGAAGATTTCCTTTTCGAGTATATGGCTGTCAAGTTTATTGAAAGGATGACTTTATCTTCTGATAATCAAAGTCATCAATATAAAGGCGACATAGAACCAGAAGAAACTTTATACATCGACCATAAAAAAAATTCTTTTCCTCTTCAGGTTGATGTCGGACCTTATGCTCAAAGGTTCCTAAAATCTTCCCCCTATCTTCTACCTGTGGCCGCTTCATCACAAGCTTGCATAACTTTTAGACGTCACGAAGAATCTTATTTCGTGGTTCCGTCTAATAATAAAAACAAGAGCCAAATTGTGTTTGGCCTGGCTAGAAATATCCCTGTTGCTCAGACGGATGATCTGAAAGATAAAGATAAAAGAAAAATCCGAATTGACAAATATAGTCAATAATCTATCAAGATTATCCAGAATATGGGGTATGATTTGAAGACTATGCAAGGTCTCAATCAAGGCAAGGGTAGACGATTACCATTATGTGGTGATCCATTTTACCAGAAGACTCGTCATGGGTTGGGATATGATCCGTCCCACATGTTTAATGACAATATACAAGAAGAATTCTCTTCTAGCTCTTCGCAATCATCAGATTCAGAAGCAGTCCAATTCATCAAATTCGATATGTCTCATTCCTCATATGATGAATCTGGACAGATATTCTCAGTCAATATGGTTCAAACTAATGATGAATCTGAACTATTTGAGAATGATCCTTGGACTCAACAGATGGATACTTAGTGGGAACTTCGTTTTGAACAGCGACAGCCACCTACAGAGGATAAGGTTATCCAGATTGATGTTGGAGATGGAACTGCATCCAAACCAATATTCATCAGTAAGAATCTTTCCGAAGATGAAAAGGAACAGCTGATAAAACTTATCAAAGAATATATTGACATTTTCGCATGGAGTTATGAGGATATGCCAGGGCTAGATCCTAAAGTTGCTACTCATAAACTTAATATTTTGCCCAATGTCAAGCCTGTAAAACAACAGCAACGGCGCTTTAGATCAGATATGATGGATGCAATTGAAGTAGAAGTCAAAAAGTTGATTACATGTAGCTTTGTTCGTGAAGAGCAACACCCGGATTGGGTTGCCAATATTGTTTCTGTTATGAAAAAAAACGAAAAAGTCCGAGTTTGCATAGATTATCGAGATCTTAATACGGCTTGTCCAAAGGACAAATTTCCACTTCCAATTACTGATGTCATGATAGACAATACATGTGGTTTTGAACGCATGTCTTTCATGGATGGATTTTCAGGATACAATCAGATCAAGATGCATCCAGAAGATGAGAAGCATACTGCTTTTCGTACACCCCTTGGGGTTTACTGCTATATGGTTATGCTGTTTGGTCTTAAAAACGTCGGTGCCACGTATCAACGGGCTATGAGCAACATCTTTCAAGAACATCTACGGAAGATAGTTGAATGCTACGTAGATGACATTGCTGTTAAGAGTCGATCAAAGGATGATCACATTCAGGGTACTTGAAGACAGTATTTGAATTGATGCATCGGCATCAATTGAAAATGAACCCTACTAAGTCTTTCTTAGGGGTTTCCAGTAGCAAGTTTTTAGGATTTGTCATTACTTCTCAGGGTATCCATGTTGATCCTGATAAGGTTAAAGCAATTCTTGAAATGCATCCTTCTCGTAATCTGAAAGAACTCTGTGGCTTTCAGAGTCGTATTGCTTATATCAGAAGATTTATATCTAATCTTTCTGGGAGATGTCAACATTTCTCCCGTCTATTAAAGAAAGGTGTATCATTTGTTTGGGATGAAGCATGTCAGAAAGCCTTCAATGACATTAAGCAATACCTTACAAACCTACCTGTTCTGGTACCTCCAGTGGTAGGAAGACTATTTTTGTTATATGTTCGAGCCTTGGATCATTCACTTGGCGCTCTTCTTGCACAGAAAAGTGATATGGGTTATGAACAAGCAATATATTATCTGAGCAGAATAATGGTCGGAGCTAAACACAGGTATACTCCTGTAGAAAAAGAATGTCTAGCTTTGGTTTTTGCCGTCCAAAAGACAAGGCATTATGTCACTGGACAGACTATTCATGTCATCTCCAGAATAAATCCCATTCGGGTATTAATGAGAAAACCGAGCATTCTTAATTCCAGGTTAGCTACCTGGGCGATGTTACTCACTCCTTATGACATGGTTTATGTACCTCAAAAATCAGTAAAGGGCCAAGCATTAGCTGATTTCTTAGCTGCTCACCCTATACCTGAAACATCGAAGTTATACGAGGACATTCCAGATGAAGTCGCAGATTGTAACATGACTTTGAAGAATGGCATATGGCAATTATATTTTGATGGAGCATCACGAGTAGGACCTAAAGGCAATATTGTTTTTGGGGTAGGAATCGTCTTGGTTTCTCCAGACAAAATGGTCATATACCGTGCCTATTCTCTCAATCAGCCATGCTCCAATAATGTAGCCGAATATAATGCTCTATTGATCGGTCTCCAAGTAGCATAGCAACTGGACATTGAGTTCCTAGAAGCTTATGGAGATTCTCAATTGATCGTTAATCAAGTTAGAGGGACTTATGAGGTCAGAAATCCTGATCTCATCCCTTATCATCAAGTGGTAGTCGAGTTGGTCCTTTCATTCAAAGGATTCTTCATTGAATTTGTACCACGTTCTCAGAATGTGGAGGCTGATGCTCTTGCTAGCTTAGCTGCAGACTTGGCTGTTCCAATCCGAAGGCAAAATACAATTACTTTGTTGGACCGAGACTTGTTCTGTGTGAAGAATAATCTGCATATTGAACAAAGTTATGTCACAGAGTCAAGTTCCCAGCAGAAGGATTGGAGAACTCCATTCATTGATTATGCAGTTCATAGGATTTTGCCTGAAGACCCAAAAGAAGCTGCATCAATCAAGAGACGATCGTTTTGATTTTATTATGATTCGACTTTACATATGCTATACCATCGTTTATATGATGGACTCTTGCTGCGCTGTCTCTCAGAAAGTGAAGCCAAACAAACACTGCGAGAAGCTCATGATGGCGTTTGTGGTGCTCATCAACCGGGTCCTAAATTACAAGACCGTATTCGAAGAATGGGGTATTATTGGCCTTCTATGATAGCAGATGCTGTAGACTATGCCAGAAGATGTAAAGCATGTCAGATTTATGTTAATTTTATTCATCAACCGTCTGAATTTCTACATCCTACAGCAGCCTCTTGGCCCTTCGAAGCTTGGGGCATGGATATCATTGGTCCTATTAACCCTCCTTCTGTTAAGGGACATCGGTTTATATTAGCTATAACCGATTACTTTTCCAAATGGGCAGAAGCAATTCCCCTTACTGAAGTGAAGACATCTAATGTAATCAGCTTCATCAAACATCATGTCATTTATCGCTTCGGGATTCTTCGACGAATAATTCATGACAATGGACCACAATTTGCCAGTCAGACATTTTATCGGTTCTGTGATAAGAATCGAATTCAAAATTTGGCTTCTACGGCTTATAATCCAGCTGCTAATGGTTTAGCCGAAGCTTTCAACAAGACGATCATCAAACTTCTCAAAAAGTTCGTCTCTTCTAATAAACGTGATTGGAATGAGAAGCATGGAGAATGTTTATGGGCTTATCGAACAACAGTCCGGACTCCTACCGGTTTTACACCATTCTCATTGGTTTATGGATGTGAAGCTGTCCTCCCATTGGAAATCCAGATTCCATCTCTTCGAATAGCCATTGCTAATAAGCTAACTATAGAGAATAATGATCGCTTACGACTCCAAGAACTTGAAGGATTGGACGAGAAGCGTCTTCAAGTACAACAGCATATTGAGCTATATCAAGCCCGTATATCTCGAACTTTCAATCGTAAAGTTAAAGAGAGGGTATTCAAGGTTGGCGAGCTTGTATTAGCTGTTCGAAGACCGATGGTGATGACTCACAAAAGCAAAGGGAAATTCCAAGCAAAATGGGAAGGCCCTTATGTAATTGAGTCTGTGTTTTCCAATGGCGCCTATCGGTTATCAAAGCCCAATAGAGATTTATTCATGCTGCCGATCAATGGCAAATTTCTTAAGAAATACTATGTATAAAAAAGAAGACAGAATAAAAGTAAAATTTCTTTTATTTTTATTTTTGTTCAAGACAAAAGATTAAGTACGAGGGCCACTGCCTTCGCCTTTCTTATTGAATACATAGTCAGCCAATGCTTCAAAGGCATCGTTGCCTGAGTTCATAAAAAACTTGCAGGCAGCCATCCTCAGCGCTTCTTCTTCAGGAGTTTTCCCTGGCTCTACTAAGAAAGCAAGGATGTCTTGGGGTGGCTTGGGAGTAGAAGAGCTTTCGCCTACTTCGGTTGGATCTGTCACAATTGGCTCAATGGGGCACATCTCAATGATGTCCTCAACTTTCCTGGAGATTTCATTCTTTTGCTGCATATCCTTGGAAGACATTTCCAATAGAGGAGTGGAAATAAGAATGAAAAGTTACAAAGAGTTTTCGTCTATTCATAGGAGAGGATTATTAATGAACTGGTCTTTGAATTTGAACAGATAACAACTTTTCATTCCCTAAAAGACCGGTCCGTTCATTTTACCAGGTTCATCCATTTCATTATGGAATTGAATTGTCCTTTCTTTTCCCGAAAGATACGTTGGTTCGTCCATCTTTTTGGCGTATATGCTCATGACATCTGTCTTCTTATTCTCCAGCTACCAAGGTTTGGTTAAGCTGATTTTCTTGTCTCCTTTGAGAGGGATTTTAAATCTTTTATTTTATCAATTGATTAAAAAATGGGATTTGTTATTTATCATGTTTTCATGACCTCTGGATAAATATTAAATCTACTTACTTTTCCTATCTATCCTTTCTATTTGACCTATGCATAGATATTAATCTACTTTTCTTTCGAGTTCTTACATACTGTCATGTCCATATTACCTCTGATAGTATTGTATACTCTAAAACAGAAAATAAGATTTCATTATCTATCATGTCCATATTACATCTAGATAGACATAAATCATTGAGCATAGAAGACTTGATATTTTCACTCTCATATCATTATAAAAGTCTATTACATTTCTTAGACTTTCTTACAAATCATAATGGAAATCTATTACATCTTGGATTTTTATTCTATACGACAACGATAACCTAATAGAGATCTATTTCTTCTTTGGATCTTCTTTGTCGGATTCGTTGTTGGTGTCAATTCCTTGCTGTCTGAGCCTCTGTGGCGACCAGAACAGTAGGAATCAAACTCTGGTCTTCTCTCTCAGACGAGAGGAGAACCCCAGGGTATGGCAGCCCGAAGGCGTGTTGCTGCCAATATAATTGGTTGAGAAGTGGCGGCCTTCCAAAGGAGTTAGGAATGTATCCAGCATTGGGATATAATTCCTAGTTCTATCGTGAAAGGAACTCTACTACCCAATTTCTTGGGTTGGAGTTGACTCCACCATCCAACTCTCCGTGTATAAAGGCTCTTCCTACCAACAGAGGAAGACCCTTCTATCCCACGAAGAGTGCTGAGGTGTCTGATTTGCGCGTCACAAGCGCATGAGCTCCCTGATGTTGATGTCAGAAGAATGCTCCTCCCAGCGTCAAAGTTGCCAATGCCGGTTCTGGAAAAGCTCTTCAGCCAAACTTCTGCAGAAAAACACCAAAGAAAAATTTTGTTAAACAGAAGTATCATCGGACACATGCTTATGCATCTCGATTTATCTTCAACAGGCTGCAAGGACTTTACGCTTGAGTTTTTTTTACGCCAGTGATTCATTAGCATTTAATCTACAAAGGATTTACGCCCGTGTAGCAGGTGTACCTTATTCAACAAGGCTATCTATGCCAGTATCTCATATGCACCCTATTCAATAAGGCTTTTACGCTGTTGTTTCATGTGAACCTCATCCAACAAGGCTTTTACGCTAACGTTTCATGAGCATTCAACAAGGCTTTTACGCTATTGTTTCGTGTGAACCTCATTTAACAAGGCTTTTACGCCAACGTTTCATGAGCATTCAACAAGGCTTTTACGCCCGTGCATCTTACCTATGAGATTCTACATCTATCAAGGATTTACGCTTATGGGCATCTGTTTTCAACAAAATGTTCAAAAGGCAGACGATTGTTTTACGAATCAAACTTACCACTTAGGTTAAATGATTCGGCTCTAATAGTGGTTGAATCTACGTCTGGTGATCGATTGCACAGAGGAACAACATCGGAAAGCATCGTCATTTGTTGGAAAATGAAATCTTGCAAAGAGCTACCGGGGCGTACAAAGAAACGACATCAGAGAGCATCGCAATCGTCACTTGTTAAAGAATAAAATATTGCAAATCTTCAGAAGAATGAGAATGAGAATGAGAATATATAGAACATTCTCAGCTATTTATAAAGGCTGAAGAAACTGTTATTGTGAGTCTATTTCGGGAAAAGATCCTATTAAAAGGCTCTCGTGACCACAAGACAGATGCCACGTGTTGGTTTGTTTCTTGGGAATGAACAACCATAGATGCAGTCAAAGAGATGAAATCAACATTAAGATTTTATTTATAAACGGGGAGTAGGCCCCTACAGATCGCAATACATAAGTGACGTTTTTACATAAAACATTATTTCTTCTCTCCTTCGTTGGGATGACGAAGGGAGGCACCTAGCTCGTGCATATTGCGAATCCCGGAGCGACGCATCAGATTAAGAAATGCTTCTGTATCTCCTGGCCCTTCATACGCAGTTGAGGGACCACCATCGATACGACTAAAGACTGCCGGAGTCACTCCAAAGCACTCTAAAAAGTTGCGTGCTCGCTCAAAATCAATCCTGGAGCTCGAAGCCTCTTTGTTGTTCTTTGGCGCCATGACAATGTGAGGATAAATGGCAAAAATAAGGAATTTCTCTCTATTTATATAATCAATATAATCAAATCAACTCTTCATATTCCTTATGGGAAACTGCTCATTATTAAATGCAAACTCGGGAGATGAAGAAGCATTCCAAAGTTTCGAGAAGAAAATTCATTATGACGGTTAAGTATTGACCGACACCATTTTCTTGGTTTTTACGCCGACTGTTGGATATCTCCACTTTTACGCGAATGACTGCTGCGTATCCCGAATTTTATGCTGACTGGTCAAATCTTAACTTTTACGCTTCTGTTCAAAGTGTTTCAAATTTTGGAGATATTTGAAAACTTTGAAGGGGGACTTGTAGGAGAATAAAAAGTGCTTCATTTAATGAGTCAAGGAGATAGATCATTCCAATCATAATGATCTATTTTTACGCTAAGGAGAGGCTAATCACTTTACGCTCGGGTCTATGCCAATGGTTTTACGCCTAAGACAGGCTAACTACTTTTACGCTGGACAAAGCTGTCAAGTCTTGCATTTAATGCAAACTCTGAAATGAAGATATTAATGATGACATATATCACAGAATTCGAAGGGATTTGTTTTATACAGAGACCAATGTTGTCGTTTAGTATGTGGACTGAGCTACTTTACGCTCATAGCGTGACTTCTTTTACGCATGGAGACTATTTGAGTTTTTACACTCAAAGTTGACGTCTGCGTAAAGTCTATTTGAGCTACTTTTACGCTCAAGGTTATTTAACAACCACTTTACGCGGGAAGTCTATGTCAGGGCTATTTTACGCCTAGTCTACTGCTTTACGCTCAGAGTACATTGGGGATGTTTTTACGTCCTATTTATCTGGCCAGTTTGGAACGTGGTTTGCCTACATGGCTTTCATGCCACACATCTCGAAGAACGTGTGTACGTGCATCCTATTCTTACTGAAATAATGGGACACGTGTCAACGTATGCAGAGGATGACTTTGGTCATGTGTGGCAGTTGTTAGCGTAAAGACGGAACTTTTGCTGAGTTTTTACGCACGGGAGCCCAAGTCTATAAATAGACTTATTTTTCTCATACAGAGACAGACACAGAGACAGACACAGAGACGGAGACACAGACACAGACACAGAGACAGACACAGAGACAGAGACACAGACATAGAGACAGAGACAGGAGAAGAGAGAACAGAGAGGCTAGAACTCATAGATTTTGATTCTCCAGAGCATTCTTCTTCAACCTTTCTTTCAGAACAGAGTGAAGCAAAGCAGGAAAGCATTCGGCCTCGCCATCAGTGCCCAAGTGCGTCGATACCTTTCTGGTGACTTAGTTCTTCCAATTGTTCAACTTCAAGCAGCGATCTTCATCATCATTGTATGGTCCAAGGAACAAAGTGATCATTTACAGATCAGACTTCCATAGCAATACTTTCCCAGAATCAAATTTGTACTTCTTGTACTTTTTTTCGTTTTATTTTCAAAAGCCAATTTTCCTGGCATTTTGTTAAGTGAAACACTTTCTAGCTAGATGCGGAGGAACTCTAATATGGCTAATGAAACAGCCATTGACCCGAGCTAGAATGCAGTTCCTGCTCACCACACTACTATGGCTCTTGAATAGGGCAGAGCACAACCTGTGGCTCTTCGGATTGGCAATTAATCCAAACCCGGAAGCTTAGATATCGAAGTCCTCCAAGATATTGTTCAGGTTCAAACTTTTTATGCCAAACGCTCAAGTACATCTCAAAATACAGTAGTAGTTCTTCTATAAGGACATAGCTTCTTTGAACGAAAAGATCAACAACCAACAGTCGACTTGTGCAAGGCCAATGGTCGTTCGAAGCTAAGTCAGGATCGAGCATGACATGGGAAATGCTAAGAGGCAGTGGGCATGACTCCTCTGAGAAGTTTCCTTTATATAGACTGGGTGTGGTCCAACCCCAAATGCAATATGCCAATCAGTCAAAGACCCTCAATTAATGGAATGAACCTAGGACTCAGCACAATAAATCTCATTTAATAGGTTTGTTTTGACTGAATCCTAGGCCACGAACTTCTTGAATTTCCCAAAAGACGGCAGTAATTAAAGGAGAGAATGATGATTCATTCATTAGGGAGCAACCATTAATAGATAACTTCGACAAGAACTGGCTAGTTCGACTCAGATGTGCAGCCACTCCTTTCGACTCAAAAGTGCAGCCACTCCTTTCGGCTTAGAAGTGCAACCATTTTCTTCAAGTCAGAAGCGAAGCCACTTCGGTTCAACCAGAAAAACAGCATCTTCGGTTCAAAAAGAAGCGCAGTACCCTCGTTTTAACCCAGAAGCGCAGGCTCCTTCGAAAGACTCCGTTGCCTGAAGCAGTCTCCCAGTCGCCTAAAGCGCAGTGACTCAATTGTCTTCAAAACATAGTCTCCGTCGCCCAAAAGCGTAGTGACTCCATCATCTTCGAAGCACAGTCTACTTGTCGCCCTAAACCACCGTGACTCCATTGCCTGAAGCACAGTCGCCTCGTCGCCCAAAAGTGCAGTGACTATCTCGTCTTTAAAATACAGTCTCCACGTCATCCAAAAGTGCAGTGACATCGAAGCCTCACCAGAAGCGCAGCTCGCATAGATACACAGTCCTACAAGGTTATATTATTCCACGTAGCCAGTCTAGTACCTATATCTTTTCAGATATTACCCAATTGGTTTATTTAGACCACCACATTTAAGATAAAGAACAGAGTTTGATTCTGTTGATAAGAGCAATATCTTATTGGTTTGTTTGAACCACTACTGCCAAAGATAAGGACGAATTTTGTTCCTCTAGACGAGGGCCATATCCAATCGGTTTGTTTAAACCAATGGCCCCTAACCTAAGTACAAAATCCAACTTCAGGGATAGGAACAGAATCTACTCGGGTTCATCCAATCAACGTTAAAAGCACATCTTATGTCGTTTATGAAGTTGTGTTGATAACTCCCCAAGATTTTGATAAAAGAGAATCCCAGCATCCGCCACGTGTTAGCTCAGCAGTAGCCCCTACCGTGCAGCCTCAAGAATCTCTCGTATCTTCCCGTGCAGCATTCCTACACAATTATTATGCACAACGTATATGTGCTCAACTATAAATAGAAGGAGTTTTCCTTCGATCAGAAGGCTTCGAAATCTTCAGCAACTTCAGCGTCCTCTCGATTGGTAACCCAGAGTTCCAATCACAGGCACCAGAAAGTCAAAGCAAGTTCAACTCGTCATCATATCGTCAACGGAGTAAAGGACCTGCTATAGTGCTCGATGTTACCCTCATTTTCCGTTATCTATATTTCCAATATACGTATACGGAATCCTGACATGTATTTGTACTTCTCTTACCTTGCTAGCTAATTTTGGTTTAATCTTATTTAGGTTCATTATGGCATATCATGGTTTGACTTGGTTCATTTTGGTTTGGCTTGGTTTATTTCATTGGTTTATCATGTTAAACCCCTCCCTTTTTCCTTTATAAACCCACCTACTTTTCTCTCTCCTCCTTTATTATCATTTATTCTTTCTTTCTTCTCCCTTTACTCTTCCAACAACAAAAGAACCCATAGGCAAGTTCAACTTGCTTCATGAGAGAACCCCATTTTTGTTGTTCTATTTTCTTCTCCACATGATTCTAAGTCACTTTAGTTCTTTGTATTTTTCATTTTGGTGGTTTATTTCTTGTAGATCTAGGTTTAATGCATTTTCGAGTTTTCTTGGCTTTTGATCTACCAAACTTGCTTTTTTTTTAAAAACTAGTTGTTACATGTTGTAGAAAATTTTGTTCTACCCTATTTTGACCTATGGAAGTCCAAATTTGGGCGTAAATTGAAGGTTCTATGGAGCATGGAAGTCATGGGTTCCATGGCCTTCTTCTCAAAATTTTGGAGAAGAAGAACAGTGCTGGCGCATAACTATGCGCCCACGAGTTGTGTGGGCGCATAACCCCCTGGGCACATGCCTCATCTTGGTCGCATGTGTCCCAGACTCCCTTTCTCTTGGGCACATGCCACCATAGGCACATGCCGTCCTGACATCCCCCATGCTTAAGTGCATGTTACCTTAACCATCCCCAGCTTGGGCGCATGACCCTGTGTGGGCGCATAGCCCTTACTTTGCGCCCACATAGCCAGTATAGGTGACTTCTGACTTAGCTTCCCATGCACCCTGCCTCACTTATGTGGGCGCATAGACCGCAGGCGCATGCATGTGGGCGCATGCCTTAGGCGCATGCACCCCTTGGGCGTATGGTGTCCCCAGGTTGCCCCTTCTTAATTCTTTGTATTCTCTCATTTTATCCTTACGCCCTTTTGATATAAACTCGACATGAACACGATGTGAGCGTGACATGTTAATGGAATGATAGCACATGATGGTGGCCCGTTGTGGCGCCCCCTTGACAAGCAATATTGATATGGTAATCTGAACACGACAAGGTAATAAAAACTACATGTTTAGTGGCCCGTCATGGCACACTCATGACAAGTAACCTTGACATGATAAATGACATAATAGTCGCCCGTTGCGGTGCACTCTTGACAAGTAAACATGACATGTAATCTTGACAAGTAACATATGACTCTCGTCTTGACACCGTGGATGATTTCTCTTGATTGTATTAGTACAAGCTACATATCTCGTCATGCATCATGTCTAGGACATGAATTCCTGATTTCCACGGTCAGGGATTCGTACTGAATCTGACTAGGATAATGACTAGATTAATCAAGTAGTCCATGAAGAGATTCTCAGTTTCAGGCAGTCCCGTTATCTGGGCACTCTAATTGGACTTGTAGCCTGCCGTCGATTAGGAAATATTTCCAGCACACGTCGTGTGTTGCACCCCCAAGTCACCTAATCCAACTCTCTCAACTTATGACCGGATAACCTGGATTAAGACTGAAAGGCTTGTGGCTGTTGGAACATCTCGATGTATCTTGTTAGTAACTAAGCTTGTGGTAACCCTAATTAGTTAAAGTATCAAGCCTTACTCATTACTTAGCTGTGATTGATAGATGGAGTCCCGTCTGGTCTTGCCTAGACAAGACCAGTACATTGTTATTTTAGCATATTACTGTTATACTTTACTTTATCGATAATTGGTTAGTGACTAAGTTCTGTTCCGGTGAAGGGTTACAACCCCGGTCCTTGTTTGATTTACGGGTTGTGACTTGGCTACTGGAATAGTCCTTTAGTTATCTTATTGTTTATCACCTTGTTCCTCTAACTCATGTCTTTCGTTATTATTATGTCATTATGTGCATATATGCTGGTTTTAGTTCTTAAGTGAAGCCTCCCTTATGGCACTTGCTCTTTCTGGGGTCTGACCCAGCTGGTTTTGTATGGCCAGATTTCGGAGTAGCACCCGAGGATCCTCCAGCCTTCCAGCCAGATGGTGAACACTAGGCACAATCCTGGCAACGAGTGGGTTTTATTTTGCTCTCCCACTGTAATATAAATTATTCTTTTGAGGCGTTTAGCTGCCAAGCAAGTGTTAGATCGTGTTAAATTTATATTCCTGTCTGCCTAAGGGCCGTAACATGATTGACAAATTCTAGGGTTGATCATGTATGACTTAAAACTCTTGCTAGTCTCTGTATTTTGTACAACTAGCTTCATGATCATCTGAATATGTAATGTACGGGACGCCTTACTTTGTATGTCTGATGATCTACCATCTTTTTACACTTACTTGTTTGCTGGAGATTGAGACACCAGGCTTGTTATTGACCATAAGAGACTGTTGGCTTGTCATAAAACCCTCATGTATCTAGACAGTCGTAATCGTACATCGATGTGGGTTACACTTTAATGTGCGTAGCTGGCTGTGTCTGTCTTTCGCTCTCCAGTATTTTGGTTCTGGGGCGTGACACAGTTTAAGTGGTGGCCCATGTAGGTCTTGTAAATAAAGATATATGAGGGTTTCACGAAATAGATGTCTCAATCAGCACTCACCCTTGATCTCTACTCGTGTCTTCTAATCTTTCCGAAATCTTGATTTGATCACATGCTTATATCCTCGATCTATCATGGTCCTTCCTTATTGTTCCCCATGTCGTTTCTTCAGCGATATTGTTCCTGGTCCTACCGATCATCAAGGCGAAGCACCTCCAGTGAACCAATAGCAACCTGGAGACCAAGCCCATCATTCAGGTGTAGCCTCCAGAGTCATGCCTACCGGGGGTCAAGAGCCACCAGTTCAGCTAGTCCAGCCTGTAGAGCCTGACAATGGAACCTTGGTGGGACTCATTAGGGAATTGCTTGCATCTCAAGATCGTCGGGGTGATGTCCTGCACCAGACCGTACAAGATGCCATGGGTAGAGTTGGTTACCAAGGGAACAATACGGCCAACAGCTTCAAGCGTCTGAACCCTCCTTTCTTTGATGGCAGTGAAGATACTATCATTGCCGATGCATGGCTTCAGGACATAGAAGTTATCCTGGAGGCAGCCAGGATTTCTGAAGATGAGAAGGTGGCCATTGTGTGCCTGCAATTATTAGATTTAGCCTGCAGCTGGTGGGCGATACTAGCAGCTGGATTACCGATGCCTGTCTCATGGGCGGTATTCAGCAATAAGTTCCAGACCAAGTACTTTGACGCAGTAGCTCGGTATGATCTACAGACGAGATTCACCAATCTTAAGCAGATCGGGAGGACGGTCGATGGATATGCGACCGAGTTTTCTAGACTCAGTCGGTTTGCTCCTACCATTATGGAAACCGAGTTGGATCGAGCCCAGCGATTCCAGCAAGGGCTCCACCTAGAGATTATCGTATCAGTGCAGCAGTTTAAGCACCAGACATTTGATGCCGTCTTGCGAGCAGCGAAGAGGCATGAGTATACTTCGTAGAGGATTGTAGATCGAAGCGAAGGACGGAAAAGGTCTCATGGACAGATGTCCCAGTCATCAGCACCCGCCCCAGCAGCTAGGGCTTTGACTATTGGAGCTTCTAGGAGGGCGATCGCATTTTTGTCAGTTCAGCACTCGATACCGACATATCGTCAGCATCAAAAGTAGTCTTCCGTAATAGGTTGCTCTCATTGTGGGAAGCTAGGACATGTAGTATCAGAATGTCGTAGAGCCTAGGGATCTGTGCTTGGCTTGTGGGACACCGTACCATAGGATAGGGTCCTGTCCGAATAGAGCTAGTTCGTCGTCGTCAAACCTAACAAGTCCATCGGTTAGGGGTCCAGCACCAGTGTACCAGCAATACCAGCCTCCGAGGCCATGAGCCGTATTTACCTCCTATCCGTTTACATGTCGAAAGCAGAATTTTGAAACACACTAGTTTAGTGATTTCTTGCTGGACTCATTATATTGGCTGGACTCACATCACATCTGTTCTGGCTTAGCTATCTTTTTTACAGTCTTTATTACCATGTCTTCTGGTTCACCATATTTACTTTCCTTGTACTTTTGTAACTGTTGTTCTATTTCATTTCCTGACTCGTTCTCTTCCTGCTCACAAAGTATTACTTATTATAACAATTTTATAGTCTTTGTCATTTAATTGGAATTGCTAGAAGAGGGGTGCTCGTTCCATCCTGACTGGATATATTTTTCAGATGATTGCTTAGAGGACTCGTGTCCCACATTCTACGGATCCGAGGAGGGGATAGCAACCATGGGTCCTGACACTTAGGAGTAATTACCTAGGAGCTTAGTTACTATTATAGCTTTGTGATAGATTCATTGTTAGACTCTTGGCATGTATATATAGTGGAGACTTTGTTATTTCATTTGAGATTTGGATTTATGGATATTGTATTTGGAAGTTGTTGATGTTTTAGACTTTGTAGTTTATTAGACTTCTATGATATCTTATCGTGCTTTAGATTGTGATTGAGATTCAGTGTTATCATTTGTACTTGTCCTCCATTTTGGAGTTAAGATCTATGATAGGTACATTATATCATTGTGTGAGATAGATAGTTAGTTATATATACATCATTCTACAGCCGATATTGCGGCGCAGGCTGGACGTTGTTCACTACTCGTGCCCCTATACCGGGTGTGGGTCATGACAATTCTTATCATGTATTTTTACTCAACATATCTATTTGTGGCCCCTAATAGGAGTGAAACAATTGGTACTAAAAAACAACTGCTTTGTGACAACTAATTGGAATCCTCTATAAAATATTACCACGACGAGAAAAATAGAATTACATGCCCTGGGTCATAAAATTCAACTTACAAGTGGTTAATTCAACACTAGTTATCGTTAACTCCTAGGCAGATTTATGAACTGGACTTGGACACAAAATAATTAGGAACATGTGTCTGACCAGATGATATATGGAAATAATTCAAGTTTGTTGGTAATAACAAGACTCTATTGGTCTTTCTATTTAGGGGAAAACAAGGCCTCCAGCTTCTACAAAAGAGTACATAACTTATTAAAATTAGAGAAACAAGTAATGCCTTCTTTCCCTTTTATTTCTTACATTATAATTCACCTTGTTAGCACAGCGACTACAAGAAAAATGATTATTTACGGCATGCAAAACGCGCCGTAAATGATCTTTCACGGCGTACATTTTGATGCCGTAAAAGACCATGCCGTAAATGACCCTATTATTTACGGCGCGTTGGAGAGCGCCGTAAATGTTAATATACACGCCGTAAATGATCACAAATGAATGCTGTAATTGATTTTCTCACAAAATTTTGACAACCATTTACAGCATATTTAGTGTGCCGTAATTGCTCTTTCACGGCATACATTAGTGCGCCGTAATAGATATTCCTGCATGATCAAATACGACATACATTTGCATGCCATAGTTGTTATTCCCGTAAGATCATTTACGACGTTCATTTTGATGCCGTAAAAGATATTTTCGACAAAATTATGTTTTACCATTTTGTGACATATGTAACGTATCGTAAATGATCTTTGATGAATTGTTTCAATGGTAAACAAAGTATAGAACATAGAAAAAATAAGTTAGAAATAGTTGACTAACATGTAATCCCAATCAAACTACAAAATTGAAAACTCCTTCAAATAAACCCAAGCACATGAAATCATAGAAATTAATTAGATTCAGTAGCCAAAATACATTAATAGCAAACAAAAGGCAATGCCAAAGTGCATCATGTCATATTGATGCATGAACTAGAAAAATTATTGTATTACTAAATTAAGAACCATACAATTCAATACAAATTTTGAAAAATTTTTATTGAGCCGAACAAAAAGTGTAAAATTTCTTCTATCACAAATTTCAGCTCAATTGGTTGCAGATGAGAAGCTTCAAATACAATATATATATTGTTCTTTTGATTGATAACCTGCAAAAACACGAAACGTGTTTTAGTTCATTGTATCCAATTTAATGTATATATAAACACGATATATATATATATATATATATATATATATATATATATATATATATATATATATATATATATATATATATATATATATATATACTTGAAAATATATATATATATATATATATATATATATATATATATATATATATATATATATATATATATATATATTTTCAAGTATATATATATATATAAAAAAAAAATATATATATATATATATATATATATATATATATATATATATATATATATATATATACTTGAAAATATATACTTGAAAATATATACTTGAAAATATATATATATATATATATATATATATATATATATATATATATATATATATATATATATATATATATATATATATATATATATTTATATATATATACTTGAAAATATATATATATATATATATATATATATATATATATATATATATATATATATATATATATACATATCCAACTATATTTTCAAGTACTCTATTGCCAAGTACTCATATGCAATCAAGTGTTTGACATTATAGCTTTGTGAAACTTTACTATTGTAAGTAAAATCACCAATGACATTGATCAGATGCTCTTACTGGGTAGATATGAGGTGGCATCCCCTAAAATGCCAAATAGGTGTAGCTAAATTAATTTTTCATGCATAAATTCAACATCCAAAATCTTGTGTATTCCTTTCACAAAGTTTAACTTGAGAAACACCAAGCACAGTTCAGAAAATTAGAGTAAAATATTCAAACGCTATATGTTAGTCTACTACCTCCATCAACCCTCCTGAACACAAATGACTTAGTGTTACAATAAGGAAATTTTAGTTTTCTTGTTCAGACACAATATCCACTTCATTTACGAAAGCTTGACATAATGTCAAACACGTACAAAGAGCTAAGTAGCTTGTAAGATAGGAAATATATGAACCAAATGATTTCCACATAGATTTGATTAAAAACTAAGACAACAATCAAGAAGTACAAGAGTTTCGATGATATCACACATGAGGGAGCATCACCATCTAGAAGAATATATTGCAAAGATAAATAGGTCGAGAGAAGACTCCATAAATTTACAGAAACAAGTTAAAAGAAGAATATGAGAGTACCTGGGTAGCATATGTTCGCTTAAAGGGACTTTTATCTGCATTCAACTGAACAAACAAGAATGTCAGTTCACGAAAACTTGAAACTCTTTTTGAAGGAAACTACTGAATAAATGTAAATTACTATACAAAGGAGTTGGATTTAAGATTTTATGGTGATCTTTGTATCCAAATTATGCAACAAAAAGAGAAAAAACATAAGAAAAACCATGAGTACAAAGAATATCTTTATCATCAGCCATCGGTTGGAGGATATGCCATTAAGGTACTTAAGCAGAGCACCTTGTGCTCCCTCCACATTTGCTAATGTGTCATCCATATTCTCATCTATCTTGTAATGTGTATCATGTTAGATGGAAACAAAAATCTTCTTCTTGGAGCCAAACGAGCAATAATTCGTTAAATCAAGGTGAAACAAAAAAAGTAGAAAGATCTAAAACCCAGACAACCACTACACCAAAGCACATGTATTGTAACGGTCTAAACATGTTACAAAAAATAATTCTAATGGATTGATTCCGTGAGTATATAGGCATCGGTAAAATTACTAACTGCCCTCCTAACGGCTCATGCCCGTTAGTATTTCAATCATTCTAACGGCTATAGTGTTGCTGATTATTTTTCTAACAGGTATATAAATATATGTAGAATTTAATACTAACGGATTTTGACTGTTAGTATATTTCAAAAATATGTAAAAAAATTAATTTTAGAATTGAATAGTAATGGGAATGGGCCATTAGTATATTTAGAATATATGGAAAAAAAATAAATTTATAATTATCCTTTTTAATTTTAACCTTTTTAACATCAATAAATTTACAAATTTCTCAATTCTAAAAAAATATAATATTGTATCTAAACTCAACCATATATACTTTAATATATGATATAATCACTAAACATTACATAAAGTAATTGAAAGAGATTAGAAAAGTTGATAATATTCGAAACAACAATAATGAGAAACTTGCTTAAAATGGTAACAAAGATAAAATAAAAAAGTTAAAACTTTGGTTAAAATTACTATAAATTACTGAAACAAATTAACTCTATACTACTATATGATACATTTCACAACATACCTTCACTTGCAATTCCTTCATAGGATAGGAGTCAACAAAGTTCTAACTATTGTCATGATGGCCCCCTAGATTACAATTGAACATTGTCTAGGTTTCAAAAGAAACAATAGAATCTGAAACACACATTACTGCTAGCATATAACAGTATCTACAGTTCTTTAACAATGAAGGAGAAATGCAGGATATACTAGTGTAGCTGTAACATTGTCCCCAAGAAGTTATAGCAACTTGCAACATAACTGAACCCAACATCTCAGGGGTAGATAATCCTCTTCCATTTGTTGATGGAGTTTGAGAACGTGGTGAAGTTTGTGAACGTGCTATTAGCAGGTTGAGGGTTCTGGGAACCTACATAATTTAGATATAAATAACTCGATAGTGGCAAGTACTGTTTTGAGGCTGTTCAAGTTATTAATTATAATGGAGTATACCACCATTCTGTAATGCCAGCTCCATGTGGCTAATGAACACAAAAAGAGTTGCCAAGAAATCAGGTACGACCTACAAACAAAAGGTAAAAGTTAAAGAAAGGCCAAGGGAGGATCACAAAATGAAAATACGAAATATAGAAATGCTACCATATTCAGGGATGGCGCTATAGTTGCTGCACATTGTGGGTTTTGGCTCTTTGTATAAGGAATATTGCAATATTTATAATAGCTCATCATTTTGAGAATGGGCATCAAGGTGGAGAAAAAGACACGAACACTGCAAAAGTATAAGACACAACAATTTACTAAGCAATATATAGATACAACTTACGTGATGTCTGACAAAATGTTTATTTATAGAAAAGAGTCGTAGTCCATCCTTTACCTGCTCTAAGCAAACAGAAGTCCTTAACTGACAGGAAACAAGTACGTATTCGTAATAACAACTTGTTCTACTGCAATAGCAAATCATGAACACACAGAAGCTTGTGATTTTGTATACAATTCCTGTTAGCAAGTTCTATGCCTCATGCTCTTTTATTATTATCTCACTTTCAGGAAAACCATGATGCGCTCATCAAGTGCCTCCTGGAAGATAAAAGATTTGACAAAAAGAGGCCTGCAGCAGCATGTATAGTTTGCAACTCCCTGCTTCAGTGGCATTCGTTTGAGGCAGAGAAGACAAGCATATTTGATCCTATCATCCATACCATAAGATCATCAATTGAGGTATTATTCTGTGAGTCTAAAATGCCTGTTTCTTTTTCTTCCTATATATGTTTACAGTAAGTTAGGAAGTAGAGGTTTTGTCATAATAGGCGAGTCAGTTCAGAATACTTACAAATTTCATGAAAATTAAGCTCTTGTCTTCTTCAATTAGCTTAGTAAGCTCATGCTCATAGCATGCAAGGGGAAATTTTAATTAATTCCTTCACAATGAGGTCCGAGGTGGTTAAAGGTAGTAAAGCTCAACGGATTGCCTGATGCAGCTCTGGTAATCGCAGTTTAGCTCCCCTTTCAACACCTGAAGGGACCTGATTAGACTATAAAGAACTTTAGCCACTAATACTTATCAGACAAGTTCAAATACACTCACACCAGTAATAGAATTCAAAACAGCCCCAACAAGCTGCATAGAGAGTAACAAACGGAACAAATTACTCTTTCATGAAATTCTAACTGTAAAAAGGAATAGGCAGCTCAAAATTATGAGTTACACCAAATTTCTAAAAAAGATACCAGACTAATATCAGCTACTCCATTTCCCCCTTGATCTGCAATATTAACTGTCCTAAGAACAATACTATGAATCATCTGCTCCATCCTACTACGAGTTGCATCACCCGTAGAATCATTTCCTGTAGAGCAAAATGAAGGCACATGTCGTTAGATCAAAAGAAAATGAACCTGAAAATTATGAATAAACCCTTCCTGACAAGAAAATTATGTTACAGTTAATACATAAAAGAACTTGAACATCAGGAAAATGAACTGGCGAACTGCAAACTTGATTCAAACTCCTGATTATGATTGTACAAGCTCCCCATTTTGTCCTTTCTTGATTTTTCTTCACTCTATTTTCTCAATTATCACCAAAGAATAACTTCATTTATTGGGTCTTTAGAGTATAAACACAGCTAGCCTTCACTTGATCAAGCAACATGCTTTGTGTTTAGTTTATGTTACAGTACCTACAAGGATACAGATTATGATACCCTACAGATTTAGGATACATATATTTTCGGGCAATTTTACCTATTTTTCAGACTTATTACAGAGACCACCCCTATTTAGAAAATGAATTCACAACTAATCTACAACAACATATGGCTACAGCTCTTCGAGGGTTACCATCCTCATCCTCCAAATAAAGAACAATAGATTCTCTAGCAAATTCAAGAAGCTCATGACCCTAAAATATAGCTGGCTTTCAGGTCCCATAGGAAAGGTGCAACTTATACACAAAAGAAGATGAGCAAAAATTAAAGGCAACCTTAAAATTGAAACAAGCAAGAGTTTGCAAGGCTAGTTGCACAAGGGCAGAACAACTGATATCTGAAACTTGTGGAGAATTAGTCATAGTATTAGTGCGAATAGGAGAAACACCTGGCTTTGACTGTGGATAAGGGCTTCTTGAAAGTGCTATGGAAATACAATTCAGTAGGCGCTCTTGTATGGTAGGTTGTAAAGACGAAATGCTGGGAAAATGTAGATAAATAAACTCAGATATATTAAGGATTATTCTGCAGTAAAAGAAATTGTAGATATAGTGATACATGAGAGTTATTTGTTTAAGAGCTTCAGTAAGAGTAGGACAAAGCCCAACAAAGAACATATAATCTATATATAGCTTGTGTCAAATTTTATATAGCTTGTGTCAAATTTATACATCCAATAGGCTCTCTTATGATTCCTCCACATACTTAGAAGATTTCGTTGTTAGACACCTTCAACAAATCAAGACACTTTTTACCAAGTCGGAAACTATCTAACACATCAGAAAAACAAGTTCTTGTCACTATAAAACAAAATAGGACAATATATTTTGTTAAATACAAAGGAATTGATGCCATCCATAGAAAGTCTTATATAATTTGCTTATATTGTATCCTAGGTTGCATAGGCACGGACATGGATTCGGACATAATACAAATCCAAAACACCTCTTTTAGAAAATTTAGGATGTAGGTATGACATGGATATATATATATATATATATATATGTATATATATATATATATATATATATATATATATAGAGAGAGAGAGAGAGAGAGGGAGAGAGAGAAAATATGAACCATAACCATACAAGAATCAAACAAATTTAAGCAGAACATGTGAACTCACTACGAGAACGTTGAACAGCCACATGTGGACGACATCACGTAAATGTAAATACAGGTGGACGGCCGCCGCAGGTGCACAACTGCCGTAGGTGGATGGACACTGCTTGTGGACAGTCACCGTCGAGAGAAATTTCTACATCCGAGATGAATGCAATTAGGCCTGGTGCAAATATTAAGAAGCAGAGAAAGAAAAAAAATAGTAAACATATGCAAAGATCATTATTCACAATCAAGAACTCCTACAAGTATACCAAGGCCAAATTTGAATTTGAAGAAAGTCCTCATGGAATCCCCTCCCCTAATTCTACTCCCTAAACCCCAACAGTTCCCCTTTCTGAATGCAAGTCCAAGTACATATGTACACCAGCAACTAAATGATCATAAATTGCTCAACAGAAGAAAAAAAAATTATATTGCTCAGTTGGATGGCTGCAAATGATTCCTTGTACATCAGCTTTAAATCCCAACTGATAACAGCTATACATTACAATCAAATTGGAACGAACGGACCTCCTTTGTCAGTAGTCCTTCGGTGGATGGCCGTCGGTAGATGGCCGCCGTTTGTGGACCACCATCGCAGGTGGACGGCCGTCGCAGTGCAGATTAGGGCTACGGCTTTGTCAATAAGAAGTTGAACTAAATTTGTGAATGAGAGGGAGAAAGAGAGAGAGAACCGATTTGGGGGAGAGCGTATATTGTGAAATTGGAGGGAACTCTACCGCCAAAATTTTGGTGTGAGCCAATTTTCTCATGTAAAGGTTTTAGGTATTGGAGAAGGATATAATGGTAATAGGTGAGTCTTTTTTTACCTACTAATAATAAATGATTAGCGCGAGAAAATTATATTTGTAATGGCCTAGAGTCAATACTAACGGTTTCATTGTGTTACTAATTTGTAACGGGTTCAGTCCGTTAGAAACTAAAAAAATGGTCCATTAGAAATTGAACATTTTGGTGTAGTGAACCTCACTGATAGGAAGCAAAAGGTGTGTTGGATGATCACTCAAAACAAACTGCAAGGGGCAATATACAAAGCCTGGGGGCAACTGAACTATATATTAGAACTTGAGCCCTGTCAAGCTAAGTGATGAGCCTGGGGCCAATAGAGATATATATTTGAACTTGAGACTTGTCAAGGGAAGCAGTTCTTTAACTCAACATGGAATATAACAACATACTGATTTATTCATCTTATTTCACTTGATCAATTTCCACAAATGAATATATTTGAATGAGTTAGAAAAATAATGCCTTCTTTTACAATCTGCACATGCGTGCATAATGACAGTCAACCAACATAGAAACAGGCAACTAGTGAAGTGCAGTAAGAAATTAATCCATCTAGACCCTCGCCTTTAATGACTTAAGTTGGTCCATGTAGACAATATTATGAAGAATGGAGACAAATAATTCCCTAAATGCAAGGATCTTAACTCTTGTTTCTGAGCTACTTTGACAATGTCTTCAATTCAAGAAGTTGGAAATACAATTTTGGCCATTGAAAACTATAAATCCTACTTTGTTTCCCTTACCATATTATTATTTTTTTTCTATTTCAAAACTGAAATCTCATATTAATTTAAAAAAAAACTTATTGCTATCTTAAAAATAATACATATCTAATCTTTTTATCTTATTTTAAAAATATGGATAGATAAATTTTAATTTAGTTTTAATTCTAATCTTAACATTTTATTAAAAATTAACATAACATTTAAAAACTAACATTAATATTAAAATTAATATTAACATTTAACACTATAAATCCTACTTTCTAGATATATATGAGACCTTACCAAATAACCCTAAATATTTTTATGTCAAAGCTACTAATCGAAAAAGGAAGAATGGGATTCATATGCTTCAACAAACTGATGGTTATTTGGTAATATTGATAGGGCTAGCATTGCTCCTGTCATTCTTGATCATTCAGTACTATATTCCAAGCAGAGGATTCTCAACTAATGGATCCAGTATTTACCATTTCTTCTGATCCTACCCAGGACCGATCCAGGATCTTGGATTGCCTTAGCCGGAGCGAATTTTGGTTGCCCTTTACCCCTATTGAAAACATTCAGGTTTCATTTGGGTCTGGTCAACATTAATATTATTATTAAAATTTCTATTTGAAATTAAATTTAAATTAAAGTTATGGACAATTCTATTTTTTGTTTCGCTTAATTACCATTTTATTTTTGTTTCAAAATTTAAATCTCACATTAATTTAAAAAAATAAACTTATTGCTATTTTAAAAATAATACATATCTAATCTTTTTTTTTATTTTTAAAATATGGATTGATAAATTTTAATTTAGTTTTAATTTTAATTTTAATCTTAACATTAATATTAAAAATTAACATAAATATATAGATTAAATAAGTTATTCTTAATCTTAACATCATGCCAAAATGGAAAAAAAAAGAATGTCATAAATAAGTTATTCTTAATCTTAACATCGTGCCAAAATAAGTTATGATCTTAAATTTAATCTTAACATGGGGTTGGGGAAAAAAACTGTCAATTACGGCGCGTACAACGCATGCCGTAAATAAAACAACATTCACGACGTGCTGAGGAACGCCGTAATTGAGATCTCATTCACGGCGCACAAGAACACATGCCGTAAATAAGTTAACATTTAAGGCATGCAAAAACGAATGCCGTAATTAAGTTATCATTCACGGCGCAGGAAAATGCGTGCCGTAAATGCGTTTGCAATTACGGCGTGCGGGTAAAACATGCCGTAAAAAACACAAAAATTGACTCTTTTATGGCACCCAAAATTGCATGCTGTAAAAGAGTGTCATTTACGGCGCACAGGCAATACGTGCCGTAAATTGTGCGCCGTAAATGATCATTTTTCTTGTAGTGAGCGCTAGTAAAATAAAGACATGATGCATATCATAGTTAGAGTATTCTAAACATAATCATTATAAAACTTGTATTTGTAAAGTATTACATATAATCCATACATTGGAGAGCCCTAAACAGTCATGTCTAAGAAGCAATAGAAAAAAAAAACTCAAGAAATGCAATAATTTATATACCAATCATGCTTCTCTAGTAAAAAAAAAATATCCAAACCAGACATAATTCGAGAGCCCTAAGGATCTCGGTTGGTGATGCTAACACCAAATTGTTTTATGCATCTATGGCTAATAGGAAAGCCTATAATGATATGAGAGTTTGGAAAGATGAAAGGTCATGAAAATATTAATAAGTCACTATTAGCAACTTAACCAATTCATTATAAAAAAATTTAGTGGTCAATACGGCCTACTAAAAGGGCCTTATCAACAACTTAGCAAAAATATTAATAATAATTCAAATTGCACTATGACAGAGATACATAACCCACAAAAATATATCTTCTCTATTAAGCTAAAACCCCTAACATTCAGGAGCAACAAAGTTGCAATATATGACAAGAAAAAGCAATATAGCAATCTTACTTAGCATATATGAAGTGGATGACGAAAATGGAGATGCTTATACAATCCTTAACCAGCAAAAATAACATGGTACCTAATATTGATGTGTATAATCTATCAATGTAGCATTACTGGTGTACAAGATACACACTCCTCCTAACAAACAATTTACATTGGAGGCTCATGTCTGAACCGAGTCTTATTATTCTAAACTTTTTTTTTCTTTGAAGAAAATAAAATATGTATGAATATTTTTAGAACAATCTGTATATTTGAAAATAAAAAAATGCATAGTATTTTTATAGTGTAGATAAAATACATATCGATTATAATATAAGTTATGCTATAAGTACAAAGAGAACCGCTACAGTCAACATGGTCAACTTTCATAACGTACCTGAGGTATGGGCAAAGATAGAGGACTACAAAAAAATCAGCAGTAATTATTTATTTATTTTTATAGCAAGGCATATGCCTGATGCATCTAGTGCATGGGACATAGAATAATGTATTTTTACTTGATCATTTCCTTGGCTAGTAGGAAGATCTCAATTTCCGATCAAAGAGCTTGCTACATCCGTGACAAGTCTAACAAAAGTTGTGTGTATTTACCTCTATTGTAACTTCATTTCAAATAATAGAAACAACAATAAAAAAAATGCCTCCATACTTCTTATCATGATAAGACAAACCAGGTTCTATCATTAGCACCTTTACAAAAATACTTATTACTATAAATGTAAAAGTAGTTTGAACAAAAATGAAACCAATTTTAACATAACATATTATTTATTTTTATTTTATTTTCAACACAACATAACATATTAAAAGTTACCGGTCTCCGGGAAAGTCGCGCACGTAGCACTGCCATAAGAGTTAATCCGGATTTATGTGGAGACTTTTCCGAATGCTTCTAGTGATAAAATCTCCGCTCTATCGGTATTCCATCATCGCACACAACTTTGGGAGATTGACCCTGACTTAGCTCTGCACAGAGCAAAAAATAAAGAACAGAAGAGCTTCGGAAAGACAAGAATTTGAAAGAGATTTTTAGTAGAAATTTCTGTGTAAGGAAGAAGAGGAAGAGGACTCAATATATAGGTAGAATTCCAACGGACGAAATATTAATGACCAATAAAGCTAGACGTTACAAATCAATAGTAATAAAACCAGACGTTACACATAAATAAATAAATGATAATAAAATCAGACGTTACACATAAATAAATCAATGGTAAAAATGTGCTTCAAAAAACCTGGACAATACATGCACAATTAAGTCTACCACCCAACCAATGCGGGACAATAGGGAAATTGAGCTTTTGCAAGCTCATGTGTGTGAACACAAAACACACACAACCAACAGGTGTTGCACATGTAACGCGTGTGAGCTGGCCAATAGTTCTTAAGGAATATGATTCTCATATTTTGTGGTTAAATTATTTATTCGGGTATTTGCAAGTCCTCAAAATAAATTTTTATAAGTTAAACCAAATATGAGAATAGGTTTCATGTCCTACATTTGTCGAAAAAAAAAAAAATTATGCGCACCAAACGTCCCGTTGGTGATAGACTTTTGTTTAGGTATATACCCAATTACATTCAATTTATAAGTAAAAATTATAATTCTACTATGTACATTCTCGATAAGTCAGATTTATAATATTAATTGTCAAGACGGGGCATCAAGGAAAGCCAATAAAAGGGCCCTGCGATCTTCAAATTCATCGACATTCTACTGCTGTGTACGTTTTGAACAGTAAGTTTAGTGAGGGTTGTGAATTATCAGCCCAATTTGGACGGAGAGCTGTGTTCTGTACAACTTTAAATTCTCGGTCAGTACTGCCAGTGGCGGTGGCAGTGACTTTAACGATATTCATCTTGACTTGGCCACATTTTCTTGCTTGGGATTCAAGTGAGATACCTCGAGCACTCCAGAATGCAACGTTAAGATGGTTGCACATTGTTATGCTAGGTCTTTCATCTTTGTTCTTTTTCCATGGCATCATTGGCTACTATTAGGCCTCGTACGGTTCGCTAGTATTTTTTTTTTTTAAAAAATTATAATTTAAATTGAATTTCTTCTCCGATGTTTGAAAATGTTAAAAAATTTAGAAAAAAAATAAATACAAAGTGATTCTTTACTTGGATAGATGGAATCATTTTTCCTTCTAACTTTTTTTCCCTTTCGAAACTACTTTTTTTTTCCTCCTAGATTTTTTTTTTACATCAAAACATAAAAAAAATAATTATTTTTCTTTTCCAATCCGCTCATTCCGCGAACCAAGCCACGCCTTACTCTCCAGCCGAAAGCAGAAAATGGAAAGGATAACCAACTACTACTGCTAACTCACTCCCAACCCCTCCATCCATCGATGCATTAAATAATCCCACCAGCATCCACACACTTAACCGCATCGTCATTATGATGACAACAACAACAAGAAGAAGAAGAAAGATACCAAGCAAAAAAGAAGACACATTAAACAATAAATATATAGAAGGCTCCCACTATACTTCAAAAACTCTCTCAATAGCAAGCCAAGCACCATGTTCTCCTACCAAAAGCTGAAAAAACTACCAACAATCACAACTCCAGGAACTGAAATAGTGGAAGAAGGAACAGGAGCAGTAGATCATGTTGTAACGACTAAGAGGAAGAACAGCAGCAGCTGGCTGAGGCTTCGGAGGAGCCGGAGACGACGGATCGTTCGAGTAGCCGGGCTTAGAAGGTTCCTGAGGAGGAAGGCCAGGGTGATGAGTTCTGCAGTGAGGAAGGTGGTGAGGAGGCTCAAAGAAGGGAGGCCCTATCTTGGAGAAATATTCGCTGGTAATTACATGTTCATGCAGATCGCACCTCCAGGTTCATACTCATGCACCTCCAACTGCAACAACTACTTGGATAAGCACTCCGTCTTTCCAGGTGGAGCCTAGCACCACGTTGTACTCAAGCGCTACTTCCAAGTTCAATCTCCCAAATATCCTTTCTTGAATTTGATGTGCATTTTTAATTCCTCGGAGGCAATTCTTTGAATCTGTAATTTCTCCGCTGTTTCTTTTGTTTCTTCAACCTAAAGAGAAATGGCAAGCAAGCCTTGATCCCCTCCTTCCTTCTAGAAAACTATGGATTTGGTTAGTCATATTTTTTTTTCCCCTTATGTTTTTGCCAGTAATTCATTTCATGCGGCGTACGAACTTTTTTTTAAAAGATCCGTAGACTCCCTCAAACGAACTTAATTAGCTAGTGTACTAAGATGAGAAGAGAAGAGTGGATCAAGAGTAGAACTGGAAAAGAACATTTATGAAAGTAGCTTACAAGTTTTGGTGATGAGCAAATAAGACTAGCACCCAATTTATGTTGGAGTGGGTGGGGTTCCCAACCTATGTGGAGAAGACCCCGGAGTGCGACGAGCGCCGTCCGATGTCGGAGAAGCTCGGGAAGTAGGCGACGGAGTTGCTGCTGTTGCTGCTGGAGCTGCTGGAAGCAGGGGATCCGAGTTCGGGCCGAACTCGGTCCCATGGCGAGTTCGGGCCGAACTCGGTCTGGCCGTTCCAGGGTTTGGCCAGTAGGTGCTGGTTGTCCCACACAGAGTTCTGGCCAAACTCTGTGTCGTCGGGGGCTGAAGCGGATTTCTGGATGAGTTTTCATCATTGGATCTAATCCAACGGTCCAGGTTGGTTGCGGGATTAGGGAGATATATTGAGTTTTCTCAACCCTAACTCATTATGCAACGTAACACAAGAAAGAGAGAGAAAGGAGGCAAGAGTGCCATTACAACTTCGGGAGAGAAGACGGAGGATTGAAGGTCGTTTTCGAAGGAGATCGTGTTTCGGGTAATCTCTACTCGTCGTTCTCGCTCTTCGTAGCCTTGTAATCATTGTTCTTATCTCTGAGTGTTGTGGGAATCCGATTTGGATCGGGAGGAGTTTGTAGAGGGTGTAATTCTTCTATTCCATTAGTGGAGGCTTCTCAGGGTTGGACTCCGATCGTCCCGTGGTTTTTTCCCGCAAGGGTTTCCACGTCAAAAATTCTCTGTGTCTGCGTGGATTGTTTTTGTGTGATTGTTTTTGGGTTCGTGCGTTGTATTGCTCGGTCCTCTCGCAGGTACTCTCCGGTTTGGGGAAAGGTTTTCGCGTTTCTTTCCCAACAGAGTGGTATCAAAGCTTTGGGTCCAAAGGGTGTCAGGAGTTGACAGAGGAACCAGAGAGGAGAGATGGACGCGAAGCCGGTGCGCATGGTGAATCTGAACGGCACAAACTATCATTATTGGCGGAGCAAGATGAAGGATTTGCTATTTGTCAAGAAGCTGCATCTACCTGTGTTTGCAACCGAGAGGTCCAGTGATAAATCCGAGGAGGACTGGAAGTTCGAGCACATACAGGTGTGTGGGTACATACGGCAGTTTGTTGATGAGAACGTGTACAACCACGTTGCCAATATTGAGCACGCGAAGACGTTGTGGGATAAGCTGAAATCCTTGTATGCGAAGAAGACCGGGGTAAACAAGTTGTTCCTGATCCGGACGATGATGGGTCTGCGGTACAAAGATGGGGCGTCTATTACGGATCACTTGAGTGATTTTCAGGGCGTGGTTGACCAGCTATCTTCTATGGGAGTCAAGTTCGACGACGAAGTTCAGGGACTGTGGCTGCTGTGTACATTGCCAGACTCGTGGGAGACCGTACGAGTATCTATGATCGCTTCTGCTCCAGAGGGCGTGGTCAGTCTGGAGTTTGCCAAGAGCGGGGTGTTGAATGAAGAGATGCGGAGACGTTCTCAGGGCACTTCATCCACATCCCACCACTCAGAGGCACTTGTTTCAGAGAGCCGCGGAAGGGGCAAAAGCAGGGGTCCAGGTGGTGGCAGAGACAAGAGCAGGGGGAAGTCCAAGGGTCGTTACGAGGACTCAGAGTGTTACCATTGCGGTTAGAAGGGCCATATCAAGCGGAATTGTTTCGCTTGGAAGAGAGAGAAGAAGGGCGACAAGGGAAAGCAAGAAGAGAACACTACAGCGGCGGCCTCGGTGCATGGAGGCGATGTGATCGTCGTAGGTGATGAGGTCATTACTAACCTCGCCTGCGATGACAATTCTTGGCTGGTGGACTCAGGGGCTTCAGCACATGTATCTCACAATAGGGCACTGTTTGCCACTTACACGACAGGCGACTGCGGCGTGTTGAAGATGGACAACGGAGATGTGTCAAAGGCGGTTGTCGTTGGAGATGTGCATTTGAGAACGAAGACGGGTGCGGTTCTTGTTCTCAAGGATGTTCGTCATGTCCCTGATATCCGTTTCAACCTGGTGTCGGTTGGAAGGTTGGATGACGAGGGATTCTTCAGTCTCTTCGGGAACAGTCAGTGGAAGCTTTCCAGAGGTTCGATGGTGATTGCCAGAGGAAGCAAGAAGTCCGGTCTCTACTATATGGAGGGGAGCGCAGAGGGGGCACAGGAGGTGAACGCAGTCAGTGATGCGTCTACCGAGTTGTGGCACAGGCGGCTCGGCCATATCAGCGAGAAGGGGATGAGCTACTTGGTGAACAGGAAAGTGATTCCGGGGCTCAAGTCTACAAAGTTGGAGAACTGCACGCACTGTTTAGCTGGAAAGCAAAATAGGGTATCTTTCCAAAGTCACCCAAGTTCGAGGAAGCCGGCGTTGCTCGAGTTGATTCACTCGGATGTCTGCGGTCCTATGAAGGTAAAATCTCTTGGTGGTGCTTCTTACTTTGTGACTTTTATTGATGACTGTTCCAGGAAGGTTTGGGTCTATGCCTTAAAGACCAAGGATCAGGTGCTGCCTACTTTCAAGGAGTTTCAGGCCTCTGTTGAAAGGGAGACGGGCAAGAAGTTGTTGTGTGTTCGGTCCGACAATGGCGGCGAATACATCGGTCCCTTTGATGCGTATTGCAGAGAGCAAGGGATACGACACCAGAAGACTCCGCCAAAGACACCTCAGTTCAATGGTGTAGCGGAGCGCATGAACAGGACACTGATGGAGAGGGTACGGTGTTTGCTGTCAGAAGCAAACTTGCCGGGCAGTTATTGGGGTGAGGCTCTTCTCACAGCTGCTTATATTATTAATTTGTCTCCTAGTGCTCCTTTACAGGGTGATGTGCCTGACAAAGTATGGTATGGCAAAGAGCCGTCATACAATCACCTGCGGGCGTTTGGTTGTAAAGCCTTCGTGCATGTACCGAAGGACGAGAGGACCAAACTTGAGCCAAAGACGAGGCGATGCGTCTTTGTCGGCTATGGTCGGGATGAGTTTGGCTATAGACTCTACGACCCAGTGGAAGGAAAGCTCTACAGAAGCAGGGACGTGGTGTTCGTCGAGGATCAGACCATGACCAACACTCAGGATTCCGAGACGCCTTCTGAGGCTGAGGAATTGCCTGAGTTAGAGTCATTTCGCTTCGAGCAGTTTCCAGAGGACATCGCAGAGGATCCAGTTATGGGGGAGCCGGTACATGGAGTTGCTCCCAACCTTGATCATCAGCCTGCTGATGGTGGTCAGGGTGTCCCTCAGGAGGATGAGCATGCCGGAGAGGTAGTTCCTGAAGGGGCGGAGGCTGTCGGTATACAGCCAGCACCAGTGGCTCCACTGAGAAGGAGTGACAGGGATCGTCGACCATCTACGAGATACTCACCGGATGAGTATGTGCTATTGACTGACGGAGGGGAGCCCGAAAGTTTCGCAGAGGCTATGGAAGACGAACACAGGCAGGAGTGGATGGTGGCTATGCAGGAGGAGATGAGTTCCTTGCACACCAATTCCACTTATGATCTGGTGCGGTTGCCAAAGGGCAAGAAGGCTTTGAAGAATCGATGGGTGTTCAGAGTGAAGCAGACGGATGATGCTACTCGCCCTCGATACAAAGCGAGGCTGGTAGTCAAAGGCTACGGTCAGCGGAAAGGCGTGGATTATGATGAGATCTTTTCGCCTGTCGTCAAGCATTCGTCTATCCGGATGGTGCTAGCATTAGCAGCCAGTTTCGACTTGGAGGTCGAGCAGATGGACGTGAAGACGACATTCCTCCACGGTGATCTTGAGGAGGAGTTGTACATGGAGCAGCCAGAGGGATTCTGTGAGAAGGACAAGTCACATTTGGTCTGCCGGTTGAAGAAGAGCTTGTATGGTCTGAAGCAGGCTCTGAGGCAGTGGTACAGGAAGTTCGAGTCGTTTATGGGGGAGCATGGTTATGCACGGACGACGTCAGATCATTGTGCATTTGTGAGGTATTTTGCCGATGATGATTTCATCATTTTGTTGCTCTATGTTGATGATATGCTATTAGTGGGTCGGAATGCCACTAGGATAGCGGAGTTGAAGCGCCAACTGGGCGCGGCCTTCTCTATGAAGGATTTGGGCGCAGCGAAGACTATTCTTGGGATGGAGATCAGCCGAGAGAGAGAGTCCAAGCTGGTACACTTGTCCCAAAAGAAGTACATTCACCGGGTACTTCAGCGTTTCGGGATGGACGGGTCGAAGAAAGTGAGTTTTCCCCTTGCGGCTCACTTTAAGCTCACTGAGGAACAGTGTCCATCTACTGAGGACGAAAAGGAAGATATGGAGCGGGTTCCATATGCCTCAGCTGTGGGAAGCCTGATGTATGCTATGGTGTGTACGAGGCCAGATATTGCTCATGCAGTTGGCACGGTTAGCAGGTATCTTTCAAATCCTGGAAGGGTACATTGGAGTGCAGTCAAGTGGATTCTACGTTATCTTCAGGGCACTGCTGGTTGGAGACTTTCCTTTGGTGGTGACGAGCCGAAGCTGGTTGGGTATACCGACGCTGATATGGCTGGAGATGTAGACACGAGGCGATCGACTTCGGGCTACGTGATGATGTTTGCGGAAGGAGCAGTATCGTGGCAGTCGCGGTTGCAGAAGTGTGTTGCCTTGTCGACGACAGAGGCAGAGTACATTGCGGCGACGGAGGCTTGCAAGGAGCTGTTGTGGATGAAGAAGCTGCTGCAGGAAATGGGACTGAAGCAAGAGCAGTATACTTTGCTTTGCGACAGTCAGAGTGCGATCCACCTTGTGAAGAATCAGACGTTTCATAGCCGGTCCAAGCACATCGAGACCCGGTATCATTGGATACGGGATGTTGTTGAGAAGAAGGACGCGGAGCTTGAGAAGGTGCATACAGATGACAACGGAGCTAATATGTTCACAAAGATTCTACCAAGGGGGAAGTTTGAGTACTGCAGGCAGGTCGTCGGGATGATGACATCCTCCCCATAGTTGTGAAGGGGGAGATTTGTTGGAGTGGGTGGGGTTCCCAACCTATGTGGAGAAGACCCCGGAGTGCGACGAGCGCCGTCCGATGTCGGAGAAGCTCGGGAAGTAGGCGACGGAGTTGCTGCTGTTGCTGGAAGCAGGGGATCCGAGTTCGGGCCGAACTCGGTCCCATGGCGAGTTCGGGCCGAACTCGGTCTGGCCGTTCCAGGGTTTGGCCAGTAGGTGCTGGTTGCCCCATACAGAGTTCTGGCCGAACTCTGTGTCATCGGGGGCTGAAGCGGATTTCTGGATGAGTTTTCATCATTGGATCTAATCCAACGGTCCAGGTTGGTTGCGGGATTAGGGAGATATATTGAGTTTTCTCAACCCTAACTCATTATGCAACGTAACACAAGAAAGAGAGAGAAAGGAGGCAAGAGTGCCATTACAACTTCGGGAGAGAAGACGGAGGATTGAAGGTCGTTTTCGAAGGAGATCGTGTTTCGGGTAATCTCTACTCGTCGTTCTCGCTCTTCGTAGCCTTGTAATCATTGTTCTTATCTCTGAGTGTTGTGGGGATCCGATTTGGATCGGGAGGAGTTTGTAGAGGGTGTAATTCTTCTATTCCATTAGTGGAGGCTTCTCAGGGTTGGACTCCGATCGTCCCGTGGTTTTTTCCCGCAAGGGTTTCCACGTCAAAAATTCTCTGTGTCTGCGTGGATTGTTTTTGTGTGATTGTTTTTGGGTTCGTGCGTTGTATTGCTCGGTCCTCTCGCAGGTACTTTCCGGTTTGGGGAAAGGTTTCCGCATTTCTTTCCCAACAATTTATAGGGGGTCAAAGGTCTAACAAGAAGCTAATCCTAAGATATTTACATGATAATAAAATACAGAACTTTTAGAAACTTTGGAAAGTCTCATGAGATTTCAAGATGACTCGATCATGCTCTAAATAATTCTAGAGTCTTCCAATTAAACCCTCGTCTAGAGAGATTTGTGCAGGATAGTCTAGGTGGAGCGGAAAATCATGTTCGTGATATTCTCTCCCGCCTATTGTGTTGATGTCTTTGTCACCCGTACGATGATACACTACCAAAATGCTGTTTATTACCAACGGACCTTAGCGACGGAATTATTTCGGTCGCTATATAGCGACGGACTAGCAACTGACTAGCGACCGATAGTTTATGTAAAGTTAGTTATAAACATATGTCTCTATATTTGTCACAAGCCCGTCGGTAATATTATACCGACCGATTACCGATGGACTAGTTCCATGACTAGCCACGACTAAAACCCTCACAGTAACCCTCCATTTTCTATTCTCAAACAACAAAACAATTTTTTCCCCCAACCCTCGGCGATCCAACCCAACTCCCTTGGTGACCTCGACGACCCGACCCGACCCCTTCTCCTCGCGCGAAGACAAATCTACTACCAAACAATTATAAAAAAGAGTCTGAGAATACTAGAGTCCGACATCCAAAAATAAATAAAATAAAGAAAAAATAATATAGCAAACTAAAATGTAGGAAATGTCATGTCCACTAAAACAATAATCACTAAAACTCGAAAGGTAAAACATCATCAACTGAGAAAGAAGGATCCAAGGCTGAGCCGTACTCCTGAGGTAGTCTTGGTCGTCTAATCCTGGAGAGATCACCAGGCCCTCAAAGGGACGTAACAAGATACACACAAAAAATATGTCATATTAACTTAATATAATAAGAATAATGCAACAGGGTACCTAACCATTCTACACGCATAGGCAATCTGGCTAAAATGGGGTTGGCATGGTCCCCTCCTTGGGCACCACCTCAAAACATGATATTCCTCGAACTTCAAAGGCTAGCAGGAACAGTGAAAGGGGTAGTCAGGCCCGTATCTCCAGCGGAACTTTCGGGTATAAAAAGAAAAGTGCATACTTGGCCCATACGTTAAGGAACCATCCTCTCCACCCCATGATATTTGTGTCTTCTCTACGACACATATAAACCTTTAATAACTGCCAAGTCTACTACTCATGCAAATTCTATTAGTAGTTATATCATATTCATCGTACGTCGTATACATATCGGTGGCCAGTCTACTATGCACTACAACAAATATGACCTACAATAGCATGCGCCGAACGCTATAGAAAGCTTATATAGCGTATTTTGTCCGCTATAATTGTCCACACTATAGTATATGAAGGCTATAAAATTATAGCATTCTTGAATGCTGTAGATGGATTATAGTGCTCATGAATGCTGTGGATAGTTTATAGCGTTAGTGAATGCTGTAGATGGATTATAGCGTTCATGAACGTTGTGGATGGTCTATAGCATTCTTGAATGTTGTTGATGAATAATAGCGTTCATGAATATTCTAGATGGTGCATAGTGCTCTTTAATGCTGTTGATTTATTATAGTGTTTCTGAATGCTGTCGATTTTTTATAGCTTTTTAAGTGTCATAAATCTGCTACACAATTTTATATACGAATAACCTGTTCTGTATCACATACAATTAACCTGTACATCATAAAAATTCATGCTGAATTGTAATTTTGACTTCAACAATTTCAATTCCAACTTCCATTTCGATCAATCAAAATATAGAAAAAGTTTGCCAAAATAAATAAATTCATACAGTTTTCATTAAAACATTCAAGTTGTACAAAAAGTTATTATATGCCTAAAGTGATCAAAATAGTTGTCCAAAATAAATTTTTATGTAAAGAGAATCCAAGATGTACAAAATGTTTATAACCTAACACTAGTCCAAAATTTAGCTAAACCATTCTATTTCCATACAAAATGTCTATAGGCCAAAATGCAGTTCGATCGACTCTTTCCTTCTAGCTTATATCTACAACCATTAAAAATTTGCAAGCCAACCTACACAAAATTTAGAAGAAAACACATTAGCATTATTATATAAAAAATAAGTTCACATAAGATCATGTATCCATGTATTCCACAAACATTTATCTTTGTTGCATTTGTATTACAGTATTCCTTCAACTTTTCTAACGATCTGGTATCAATTTACATATGTTAACTACATGCCAGAATACATACTAAGATGCAATACATCTACAAAACCTTTGTAAGAAAAAAGTTGGACTAGGAAGAGTGTGTGTGTGTACAAGTGCCAAAATACATACTAAGATTCAATCTATACTCTCTTCTTTCATGAGTGTATGTGTGTGTGTACAAGTGTGTGTGTGTGTGTGTGTGTGTGTGTGTACTGTAGGAACGAAGTCGTAAAGCAGAATACTCTAGAGGGGGGGTGAATAGAGTAGGCATCGGAATATTGCTAATTAAAACTTATTAGCAGTTAGATCACAGAAATAATAATAATCACAAAGTAATAACTGTAAAGAAAAGAGTGATCAGAAGGCAAATGCAAATACAGAGATTTATACTGGTTTTTCTCTTGTGAGGACTAGTCCAGTCGGAAGAACTCCAGCTTCCAGTTGAATCCACTATTGGAAAATTATGCAAGTTTTCATACGAAGTCCTTGCAACTTCTATAGACGCGAGCTTTGATACGAAGAACTCGACCAACTTCAGTTTTGAAGAGTCTTTCTTCAATCAAACCTCTGATTACAATTTCTCTGAAATCTTCTAGACCGTACCGTACCGGCAAATTGACTAGAGAATTGTAACTGGCTTAGAATTTGAAAATGGAAGCTTTTTGAAAACTCTTTGGAAGAAACGTAAGCTTTAGAAGAGAGAAGATAAAAGTGAATGAGTGTTTTTAAATGATCAGAATTCTCCTCTATTTATAGTTTTTTCAAAGACAGAACTCTGGCAGAATTCGGACAGAACTCTTTGTAACAAACCACAACTGAAGGGAGACCAAGTTCAAAATCCAACGTTCACATAACGCTTACATTGGCCGAACTCTGGCCAAGCTCTGGCCGAACTCTGGCTGAGTTCTGTCAGGGTTGGTCAGGTTAATTTTATGAAAAATGTTTTTGGCTTTTTGAAATCCTTCAGAAGCTTTTTGTAAATAGCAGATATTTTTCAAAAATATTGCTCATTTTAAAAATGATAGGTCAGTTTTAAAAAACGATTTCGGATAGCCTATTTGCCAGTACGACTTAGTGTACAATATATTCCTAGACTCAATAAAAATAAAAATTATATAGCGTAAGGAAACACATTCTTAAGTGGCAAACATAGCTTCGACCTTGAGCAGTGTCCAAAATGTCTTGAATAAACATCTGAATTGTTCCGTATATCAAGACAGAGTTTGATCAATTATTAAAATCAGGTTTGACCATGACCAATGGGCCAACAATCTCCCCCATTTTGATAATTGACAAACCTTGACCGATATAACATCTTTGGTCTTTATCAACTCAAAATTGTACCGAGATATATAAAAAAAATTGTTCATAACCTGTATCCAAGAAGATGTTCATAACCTGTATCCATGAAGATGTTAGATCTTATTTCTCTCCCGTTTTCACTTAGCAAAATAATTACAAAAGAGAAAGCTCCCCCGCAATATATGCATAAGTTACAATTAGTGAAGAAACACAAAAATATGGATATATAAAAATATTTATCACAGACATGGTATAAATGTCACAGACAAAAAAATAAGCAGAGAATATTTCACAGGCAGTGTAAATAAAATCATATAAAGATAATGCTATAATAAAAGCTGAACTAAATAAAATGCTAAACTGAAGTATATAACATGTCCATCAAAAAAAGTCACAAATCATAACTACATAACTAATAAGAGTACTGATACTATCTTGGAATGTCGGAGCATTTCCAAGTAAACAAAAGACAAAATCATCAGTCTTAAAAGTATGACAAATCAAAAATCGTCCTCATCGTCATCGTCATCATCTGCAGTGCCAGCATATCCACCATGTCCGAATGGACCAGCTCTAGGAGTGCCAGCTCCAGAGGTGTGTGGTGTGGAGTAGCACTAGAAGTACGATACCAATCGTAAGCATTCCCTGGCTGGAATAGAGAGTGGACCGCCTCATCATCAAGGCGGTAACCATATACAGAAGGGTATCTAGGAAGAGAGCTAGCAGAATGACCCGTCTGAGCAAATCAGAGATCGGCAAATGAGTTGGCAATAGCCTGGAACCGAGTCACGTCACAGAACTCATGTTCCCTGGAAGTGTCAACAAAGAACGTCTACAGATCCGATAGGTGCTGATAAATACCCTCAAAAGTTATAGTGTAAGACTGAGGAGGAACAGGTACAGTAGGAGCAGGTACAGTAGGAGCAGGTGCAGCAGGTGGAGGAGCAGTGGCAATGCTGCGACGAGAAAACTTGAGAAACTTGGGCTCAGGGTCCAGAGCACAAATGGATAAGTCTATGTCAAAATGCTGAAAGATGCGTAGGATAATCATTGCATAAGAGAGGTTGCGGTCTCTTCCGCGACATCTACCTATCATCTGAATGATAGTCTTAGGGGCAGAAAAAGGAATCCCCTTAAGAATGTGATATAGGGCAGAAAGTTCTAGTGCAGTGACATCATCTTTTGATGTGGATTTGGGAAGTAGAGTGGAATAGATGATGCGATGTAACTCGTAGTTAAACAAGTTCAAGTTATTGGCCTTGAACTTTTCAGGACGAGCACGTGCGGGTGCACAAAGCTCATTCTTAAAACTAACAAGAGACGTAACCTCGGAAAAATCAAAGTCGGTGATGTCATCGAGCGGGGCACCTTCATTTGGAATACGAAGGATTTTCTCTAGCAATACATCATCGAACTCGATATCGATCCCGCCAACACGAGTTCTTATGGTAAAAGTGTCTAACACGAAGTTACAATAGAACAATCTAAGGGCATTAGTAGCTATAGGGAATTGTAGGGAAGCAACATGGTGTAACCCTAATGCCTCAAAGTAGGGACGGTGTTCAGGAAATACAGTCTACTTAATCGGAGAGCCGATGTATATAGTACTTATAGCAAAATAGGCATACCAAAGCAATGCTTGGTCATGAGTTTTGAAGTAAAACTCATCCGATACGCCGTCATCCGATTAGACCGGAAAAAAGAGAAAATTTGTGTTCGGATCAGAAGACGATGCCTCTTCACTGACATGGGTCTTCTTCCTCTTGAAAGGATTGAATCCCATAGGCATTCTTTCCCAAATCTAAGAAATCCTAAAAATTTGAAAGTGGATGAGAGAAGGAATTATACCTTCCGAGAAACAAGTATGTTGTAGAGGACGCGATTCTCCGCACGAATCCAAATTTTGGATGGAAATCTCCACGTAGATTGGAAGAAAATGAGTGGAGAATTGCTAGGGTTTGGGGTGTTCTTCGACTGCTGCTGTGATGATGATAGATTGGTTTGGAAGTGATGAAGAGGAGAAGGCCTCGGGTTCTGGTTTAAAACGCATACAGCACCAACAGAACTCCGGCCGAAATCGGATCGAACTTGGGCCGAATTCGCCTAAGGTTCTCCTGGGTTTAAAAATAATTTTGTGGGCCAAATCCTTTTCAACAACTCATTTCAAATATTTAATTCAAAGTTTAGTAATTTTAAATTTCAAATAATATAATTAATATTATTTTATAAATTAATATTATTTACTCAATATCTGTTTCAGATTAGCTGTAGGAGTACTGTCCCAGCTAACGTAGGTTCACCGGAAAACTCTTAAATATCGCTTCGCTTCGACCGTAGTCGTGGTGACAGACAGACTCTTTTTAGGCTTGTCTCAAAAATAGTTATTGAGTATTGAATAAAATAATTAATAAAACAAAATTAATTAATATTATTGACATCTAAAATTCTTAATTCTCGACGTAAATAATTGAAATGATCTTCCGCTAGAGGTTTTATGAATATGTCAGCCAATTGATTCTGTGTGTCTATGTATACAAGGTCTATATCACCATTTTGTTGATGATCTCTAAGAAAATGATGTCGAATCTCGATATGCTTAGTACGAGAGTGACATACTGGATTCTTAGTCAAATTAATAGAACTAGTATTTATAAAACCCGTAATTTTTTCAGTTAATTAATTAAATGTTTTAATTAGCTAATTATTATTAATTGTTAATTTAGGAAAATTGTAATTTTTAGAAATTAATATTCTGGAATTTTAGTGTTGGACCAGACCGTCCCGAACTTGTCCCGGACTCGTCTCGATCCATTTTTTGAAATTGGATCCAAACTCGATTTTATCCTTGGGTCTATTAATTTATAATTATAAGTTTAATTCTATTCTTATTATTTAAAAGAAAAAAAAGAATTATTTTCCTTTTAAAACTTTTATTTAAAAAAACTTGCATTTATAACTCTTTTCTAACTCCCATTATACCTTAACTCACTTTCTCTCTCTTTATCAATTTTCTAATCTTGAGAGAAGGAAAACCCTTCATTCCCTCTCCCAAAATGTTAGCTCGGCCGACTCATTCGATTTCCATAAATCGCCGAAACCCCCTCATCTTCCCCTTCCGTAACCTCTCTTCCCCTCTCCCTATATAAAACCCCTATCTTCATTCATATTTCCATCACCATCTCCAAAACCATTTTCCCAATTTTTTGCCCTAGCCCGGAGCTCCGCCACCCCGACGCCGACCGACCTTTCCCCGGCGCCACCGCCAGGCCACACGACCCAGCCTCGGGCCGACCCCCTTCGCCTCCGTCTGGCCAGACCCGAGCGGCCCCGATTCCAGCGTTCGTCGCCACCCCGACGTCGATCCCACTTCGGCCCCGATCCGAGGCCGAGCCCAGGCGAGCCCCGTGTTCCCTGTCCAGCACCCCGCGGTTTTTCTGATCTTCTATTCCAAGCCCGATCTTCTGTTCCCGTTGGCGTGCTCGGATTTGCTGTCCGATCCCGGTTTGGTACGTATAGCGCAGCCGTGATCCGGCGAGGCGCTGTTCCGAGCTTTTTTTAGTCGTCCGTGGATTTTTTTTCTCCATTTTTAACACCTGAGAGCTCTAGCCGAGCAACCCAAGGTATATTTTCGTTGTCCCCATTTCCGTTCGGTAGTTTATGATGAATTTTCGTCCACGAATTTCCCCAGGAATTCGGTAATCGAGACATTTTCAGACTTTTCGAAATCTTTTCGGATAGGTTCGGTTGGTTTCGGACATTTTCTGAACTCCATTTTAGTTGTTTCTGTAGCTTTGGTTTGTTATGGTGGTTTCTCGGAATTTCTGAGTTATGTTCGGACTTTTCGAACTCTGTTAGTTTTGGTTTTGTGACCAGGCTAATATTAGCTTGGGTTGAGAATTTTGTTCTATGGATTTTCTTAGCCATAGCTAATTATAAGTTCTGTAGTTGGAATGGGTATATGTTGGTGCTGTGGTTTTTGAGTTTTGCTATTTATTTCGGGTTGGATTTTTACTTTTGGTGGGATATTTGGAGTCTCTGGTTTGGGATAGTTATCAGGTATTTTGTTTGACATTTTCCCAGTATTTGGGTTGTCCCAGATACAGAGGGAATGTTGCCCGAATTTTTAGAAAATTTTAAAAAGAGTTTCTATATAAATTCAAAACCAGTTTTGTTGATTACTTTTCTGAGCGACGACCTTATTGGTCAATGGGCTCTTAGCGAAATGCAAACGAAACCGGCATTGTTCCGGACGTTGAGGCTTTAGCTATTTTGACGATTTGACCAAAGATTGAGACTCGAAATTAATTTAATTTAATTTAATTACTAGTTTTATTTTGTGATTAATTTGTAGGATAATTTTTAGTGACTAACAAATATTTTCTTCTTATTTAAATTCATGTAAAAAGTCTGTAAAGGGCATAAGCCCAGCTTTTATTACTTTCTGTGGTTTTGTAATAAGTTAGTGTAGTTTTATTCTTTTCTGGTTTGTGGTTGGCGTAAACACGTAAAAATAGTAAAATAATTATTTTATAGAAAATCAATATTATGTTCTCACATTAAATAAATTAGGAAAATTACAAGTTTATTATTTAAACAAATTTCACGTTTTTCTCATTTAAAGAAAAATATTATTTTTAAATATAATATAATGAAATACAAAGTTTTACCAAATAATTAAAAAATATAATTTTTTTCCAATAAAAAGTTAAATTGATTTTTCTTTAGTTAGCAACTCACATCGATAAGTGTGTTCTAGTAGAGTTTGTAAATAATCTAAAACCGGACTAGGACAAATTCTAGAGATTGTAACTAGCACACCTAAACATGGACTGAATATTGGTGCTAAGTCAGAAATTCTCAATTGTAGGGTTTCGATGACTGTACTATCATCATCTCGGAACCAACATCGAATCCAGTCATAATCATGGCAAGTACGGTTATGTTAATGCGCAGTTTAATTAATGTTTGTAATCTTGCATGTTTAAAGCACTGTATTACACGTAACTCTCTCCTAGAGTAATGATTGAATCTGATTGACTCGGGATATTGGGGGAGTAGCATAGTGTTCTATGACCAAAGCCTAAATAGATAATTGATTGTGCGAGCTTATTCCTTTTTCACGAGGATAGGCCGGACCGTATCATTAGGATACAATTGAATCATCCTAAACCGGTCATAGTCATTACATACTCGAATCACATTGTTTACTATTATGTAGTTTAGTTGAAAATCATTATTTCAAAACTAATTAATATTGCAAATTGCTAATCATTAGTGGAATTGTTAATTTTTATAATTGTACTTTGCTCCTTTCCTGACTGGATTCCCCACCCCCAATAGGTTCTACTGATGAGACAGAGTTACTGATAAGTAGCTACTATGACCCTGAGTTGTATCCAGCTGTACTACCAGATGATGCTGATCTTGGAGATGACGAGCCTATCTTTTAGATGTTGTCATTTTCTATTTCCAGTTGTTGTTGTTTGAAAAGAGTATTTCTATTATCAGTTGTAATTTTTGTTGGACTAGTTTTAATTATCGAAATATTAAGTTATGGCAATTAGTCTGTGTTGTTGATTACCTGCATGAGTGATACAGCTTACTGCCGTCGTCTCAACAATGGTGCATGCTGGGCATAATCCGATTCGACCCAAGAAATTGGGACCGGGTCGTGACATGTTGTTTTCAGTGGTGGCCCATGCCGGTCAGATCAACAACTTAGGAAAACATATCTAAAAACACTTAGAAGACTAGAACATTAATTTGTCACAACATAGGACCGAAATATATTATAAATAAATATTTTTGTTTGTTATAGACTGGTAGGCTACCTTGCTTATGTTTTACAATCCTAAACCTTCCAGAATATGGCCACAAATCCTGCTGGCGATGGGGTATCTTCACCTGATCACACCCCACCTCCCCAATCGAGTCCGGATCCTACACCTCGGCAGCTGACCGACTGTCCCCATAATGCACCCCGTGGGATGTATGCTGCTACAACGGTGGATCCATCTTCTTCCCAGACTGAGCTGCAGCCTCCTGAGGTAGTACCCATTCCAGCTGCCCCACCGGTGCATGTGGACCCCACCGACCTCATAGGTCTGCTGCGAGGAGTGCTAGAAGCCCAGAGAGCTCAAACGGAAGCTCATCAAGAGCAAACCGCGATTATGAGGGAAAGCATGGAGAATGCTCATAACGTGGCTATGACTGCTCTGGGGAGAGGAGAAACAGCTCTACTTGAACCAAGACCTGCCAAGGTGGGCGATATTGAGAGTTTCAAGAAGCAGAACCCTCGACCCTTCAAGGGAACCGAGGGAATCGTTTATGCCGACGAATGGCTCGACAGCATGGAGCGTCTCCTAAGCGTCGCTCGACTTCTAGAAGACCTCAAGGCCGAAGCAGTGGGACTCCAACTGCAAAATGTAGCAAGCACCTGGTATCGGAATGAACCCCGACTCCAGGACAAGCAGCTTGACTGGGACACCTTCAAGAGGTTGTTCCAGAGGAAGTTCTTCCCAACATCAGAGTTGCGGGAGATGGAGAGGCAATTTCAGAACCTGAAGCAAGGAAATATGACTGTTGGAGAATATACGGCAGAATTCGGCTAACTCAGCCGTTTTGCCAAGAATTTGGTAGCTGACCCTGATGATCGTGCTGAAAGGTTCAGATATGGTCTGAGAGAAGAGATCCGCACCCATGTGATATCAGGCGGTGCTAAGACTTATGAAAGGATCCTGGAGCGAGCTCAGGATATAGAGAAGAGTCAACCTGCTCGCTCAAAGAGGGATTATCCTGGAACTAACAACTTCCAGGGTAATCAGAAGAAGCCCAATAACAACAACAACCGGCCTCCTCACCACCAGCAGCAGCACCAACAGGAGAGGAACAATAACATAACACCCCAGAGGCAGATCCCTGTCTGTAGTTACTGCAAGTGGCCAGGTCATCAGGTGAATATCTTTAGGAAGAGACTAGGACACTATTTAGTCTGTGGGTCTGCCACCCACCAAGTGAAGGACTGCCCCTCGGCGTCAACCGGACTGGAGCAACTCATCAGAAAGGTCCTCTGCCCACTCAGCAACAACAATTTGGGCAGCATCAACAGAAGACTGGGCGAGATTTTGCCCTAACAGCAGAGGAACAAGAGCCAGAGCAGGAACCTACCGATGATGTCATCGCAAATTTTATTTATGTGCATTCACATCCTGCTTTAGCATTATTTAATTTGGGTGCATCACACAGTTTCATAGCAACAAAATTTATCTCTACACACCACATAGTTACGGGTTTTAGCAAGAAGATATGTAGAGTCATGACCGGTGGAGGACCCCTACCCATCACGGAGACCTGTAACTATCCCAGAAATATATCAGGCCACCAGTTCATAGCACCTTTGCTTGTGATGCCCTTACCCAACTATGGTGTAGTCCAAGGGATGGACTGGTTGAGTAAGCAGCATGCGCTGATAGATTGTCACAGAGGATGTGTAGTCTTCAGCCCACCTGGAGAGCCGGACTTTAAAATCTCTCGAACTCCGGAGGATATGGAGTGTGTTACCTACACCTCTATCATAGAAGAACCCGGACCTCCACATCCTATCATAGCAGAATTTATGGACGTCTTCCCTGATAGTCTTTCTGGGTTACCCCCAGATCGAGACAAAGAGTTCACCATTGACCTAGTCCCTGGCTCTTCCACTATTTCTAAGGGATGCTACAGAGTCAACTCGAAGGAGGCCAAGGAAATGAAGGATCAGATCAATGAACTGAAGGCCCTTGGATTTATCAGAGATGGAGCTTCACCCTGGGGAGCACCTGTCTTGTTTGTTCCCAAGAAGGACGGAACTGTGCGGATGTGCATCGACTACCGGGCGCTGAACAATATCACCATCAAGAACAAGTATCATCTGCCCCGGATCGATGATCTGTTTGACCAACTAAGTGGAGCCAAGGTGTTCTCGAAGATTGACATAAGATTTGGCTACCATCAGATCAAGGTCAGGAAGGAGGACATTCCCAAGTCGGCGTTCAACACCAAGTATGGGCAGTTTGAATTCTTGGTCATGCCATTTGGACTGACGAATGCTCCTGCTGTATTCATGAACCTTATGAACAAGGTTTTCCATGAATACCTGGATCAGTTTGTTGTTGTCTCATCGATGACATTCTGATCTACTCGAAGACTGAAGAAGAGCATGAAGAGCACCTCAGAAAAGTTCTGGGAACTTTGAGGAAAGAGAAGCTATATGGTAAGCTATCCAAATGTGAATTCTATCTAGACAAGGTGGATTTTCTTGGCAATGTTGTCACAGGAGAAGGAATTTCGGTGGATCCTAAGAAGATAGCTGCTGTTGAGAAGTGGTCTACCCCAAGCTCAGTTGCTGAAATCAGAAGTTTCTTGGGCTTGGCTGGCTACTACCGAAAGTTTGTAAAAGATTTTGCCAGAATTGCTGAACCGATGACGAAGCTCACTCGGAAGAATGAAGAGTTCATCTAGACGGAAGCTTGCCAGGCATCGTTTGAGGAACTGAAGAAGAGACTTACAACAGCACCGATACTTGCGCTACCCGCGGGTACCGGAGGTTTCTCAATATACAGTGATGCCTCTGGAAAAGGACTGGGTTGCGTTCTTCAACAACACGGAAAAGTAATTGCTTACGCATCTAGGCAATTATGGACTCATGAGAAGAACTATCGCACACATGATCTGGAGCTTGCTGCAGTCATCTTTGCTTTGAAACTATGGAAGCATTATCTCTATGGAGAGAGAGTAGAAATATTTACAGACCACAAAAGTCTGAAATATGTTTTCACTCAGAAGGAGTTGAACATGAGACAAAAAGATGGCTGGAGCTGATGAAGAATTTTGACATCGACTTGCAGTACCATCCGGGTAAGGCTAATGTGGTTGCAGATGCACTTAATCGATACCCAGTGGCGATGTTCTTAACTAAGGAGCGGCATTTGTTGGAGGACATAGAGAAGCTTGGTCTGGAGATTGTACTGCCTGAGAAAAAGATGAAGGAACTGGGGCGAGAAGCTATTATACCTAGAGCCGACTCAACCATAATGCAGTTATAATTGCGTTCAAGTCTGATGGACAAAGTCAAGGAGACACAATTCCAAGAAGAGACGCTTTGCAAACTCTGAGATCAAGTGCTGGCAGGAACACTTAAAGGATTCTCTATCGCCAGTAATGGAGCATTGAAGAATGGTACGAGGCTGTGTGTACCATCTGGCAAACTGAGGAATGAGCTAATGCAAGAAGCGCACTAGTCGCAGTATTCCATACATCCTGGAGCTAACAAGATGTATCGGGATATGCGTACCATTGTTTGGTGGTATGGAATGAAGAAGGATGTATCTAGATTTGTGGCTAGATGCTTGATTTGTCAACAAGTGAAGGCTAGCAGACAGAGACCCACAGGACTTCTACAGCCGCTGGACATTCCGGAGTAGAAGTGGGAGCATATAACGATGGACTTTGTGTCAGGATTGCCTCAATCCCAAGGAGGAAAGGACGCCATTTGGGTTATTATGGACCGACTGACTAAGTCAGCCCACTTTATTCCCTTCAAGGTTGGTTTATCCACCGAGAAGTTGGCGGCACTGTACATGCGGCACATCTACCGGATTCATGGAGTTCCGATAAGTATTGTATCTGACCGAGATACTAGATTTACCTCACACTTTTGGAAGAGTTTGCATGACAGTTTGGGAACACAACTGAAGTTCAGCACAGCCTATCATCCCCAAACTGACGGACAATCGGAGAGAACAATCCAGACGCTTGAAGACATGTTGAGATCTTGCGTCTTGGAATTTAGAGGGTCTTGGGAAGACCATTTGCACTTGGTAGAGTTCTCTTACAACAACAGCTACCAAGCTAGCATCGGTATGACACCATTTGAAGCTCTCTATGGACTTCGTTGCCGCACTCCACTTGCATGGGACGACGTAGGAGAAAGAGTACTGTTGGGACCAGAGATGGTGACTGACGCAGCAGAGAAGGTGAAGGTAATTAGAGACAAACTCAGGATCGCCCAAGACAGACAGAAGTATTGGGCTGATAGCAGTCGTCGACCACTGGAGTTTGAAGAAGGAGATAGTGTCTTTGTGAAGATTTCTCCGACCAGAGGAACTATCCGATTTGGTAGAGCTGGGAAGTTGAGTCCCAGATACATCGGCCCATTCGAAGTTTTGAGCCGAATTGGAGAAGTAGCTTATCGATTAGCTCTACCAGCTAATCTTAAAGGCGTGCACAATGTCTTCCACGTTTCACAGCTCAGACGCTACATCCCGGATCCGAGTCACATCTTGGACCATTCAGAGCTAGAGATTGGACCCAGCCTCACCGTGCCAGAGAAGCCAGTGGCGATTTTAGACAGAGGCGAGAAGAGGACCAGAACTTCGGTGACTTCCATAGTCAGAGTTATGTGGAGGCACAACTCTCCAGACGAGTCTACCTGGGAACGAGAAGATGAGATACGGGAGCAGTACCCGTACTTGTTTGAGACCTGAGGTAATTTCTAACCCTATTCTTAATTTCGAGGACGAAATTTCTTAAGAAGGGAAGGTTGTAAAACCCGTAATTTTTCAGTTAATTAATTAAATATTTTAATTAGCTAATTATTACTAATTGTTAATTTAGGAAAATAATAATTTTTAGAAATTAATATTCTGGAATTTTAGTGTTGGACCAGACCGTCCCGAACTTGTCCTGGACTCGTCTCGATCCATTTTTGAAATTGGATCCAAACTCGATTTATCCTTGGGTCCATTAATTTATAATTATAAGTTTAATTCTATTCTTATTATTTAAACGAAAAAAAAAGAATTTTCCTTTTAAAACTTTTATTTAAAAAACTTGCATTTATAACTCTTTTCTAACTCCCATTATACTTTAACTCACTTTCTCTCTCTTTATCAATTTTCCAATCTTGAGAGAAGGAAAACCCTTCATTCCCTCTCCCAAAACGTTAGCTCGGCCGACTCATTCGGTTTCCATAAATCGCCGAAACTCCCTCATATTTCCCTTCCGTAACCTCTCTTCCCCTCTTCCTATATAAAACCCCTATCTTCATTCCCATTTCCATCACCATCTCTAAAACCATTTCTCCAATTTTTTGCCCTAGCCCGGAGCTCCGCCACCCCGACGCCGACTGACCTTTCCCCGGCGCCACTGCCAGGCCGTCCGACCCAGCCTCGGGCCGACCCCCTTCGCGTCCGTCTGGCCAGACCCGAGCGGCCCCGATTCCAGCGTTCGTCGCCACCCCCCGACGTCGATCCCACTTCGGCCCCGATCCGAGGCTGAGCCCAGGCGAGCCCCGTGTCCCCTGTCCAGCACCCCGCAGTTTTTTTGTTCTTCTATTCCAAGCCCGATCTTCTGTTCCCGTAGGCGTGCTCGAATTTGCTGTCCGATCCCGGTTTGGTACGTATAGTGCAGCCGTGATCCGACGAGGCGCTGTTCCGAGCTATTTTCAGTCGTCTATGGATTTTCTTTTCTCCATTTTTAACACCTGAGAGCTCTAGCCGAGCAACCCAAGGTATATTTTCGTTGTCCCCATTTTCGTTCGGTAGTCTATGATGAATTTTGGTCCACAAATTTCCCCGGGAATTCGGTAATCGAGACATTTTCAGACTTTCCGATATCCTTTCGGATAGGTTCGGTTGGTTTTGGACATTTTTCGAACTCCATTTTGGTTGTTTCTGTAGCTTTGGTTTGTTATGGTAGTTTCTCGAAATTTTCGAGTTATGTTCGGACTTTTCGAACTCTGTTAGTTTTGATTTTGTGACCAAGCTAATATTAGCTTGGGTTGAGAATTTTGTTCTGTGGATTTTTTAGCCATAGCTAATTATAAGTTCTATAGTTGGAATCGCTATATGTTGGTGCTGTGGTTTTTGAGTTTTGCTATTTATTTCGGGTTGGATTTTCACTTTTGGTGGGATATTTGGAGTCCCTGGTTTGGGACAGTTATCAGGTGTTTTGTTTGACATTTTTCCAGTATTTGGGTTGTCCCAGATACAGTGGAAATGCTGCCCGAATTTTTAGAAAATTTTAAAAAGTGTTTCTATATAAATTCAAAACCAGTTTTGTTGATTACTTTTCCGAGCGACGACCTTATTGGTCAATGGGCTTTTAGCGAAATGCAAACGAAACCGACATTGTTTCGGACGTTGAGGCATTAGCTATTTTGACGATTGGACCAAAGTCTGAGACTCAAAATTAATTTAATTTAATTTAATTACTAGTTTTATTTTGTGATTAATTTGTAGGATAATTTTTAGTGACTAACAAATATTTTCTTTTTATTTAAATTCATGTAAAAAGTCTGTAAAGGGCATAAGCCCAGCTTTTATTACTTTTTATGGTTTTGTAATAAGTTAGTGTAGTTTTATTCTTTTCTGGTTTGTGGTTGGCGTAAACACGTAAAAATAGTAAAATAATTATTTTATAGAAAATCAATATTATGTTCTCACATTAAATAAATTAGGAAAATTACAAGTTTATTATTTAAACAAATTTCACATTTTTTTCATTTAAAGAAAAATATTATTTTTAAATATAATATAATGAAATACAAAGTTTTACCAAATAATTAAAAAATGCAATTTTTCCCAATAAAAAGTTAAATTGATTTTTCTTCAGTTAGCAACTCATCGATAAGCGTTCTGGTAGAGTTTGTAAATAATCTAAAACCGGACTAGGACAAATTCTAGAGATTGTAACTAGCACCCTAGACATGGATTGAATATTGGTGCTATGTCAGAAATTCTCAATTGTAGGGTTTTGAGGACTGTACTAGCATCATCTCGGAACCAACATCGAATCCAGTCATAATCAAGGCAAGTACGGTTATGTTAATACGCAGTTTAATTAATGTTAGTAATCTTGCATATTTAAATCACTGTATTACACGTAACTCTCTCCTAGAGTGATTGAATCTGATTGACTCGGGATATTGGAGGAGTAGCGTAGTGTTCTATGACCAAAGCCCAAATAGATAATTGATTGTACGAGCTTATTCCTTTTTACGAGGATAGGTCGGACCGTATCATTAGGATACAATTGAATCATCCCAAACAGGTCATAGTCATTACATACTCGAATCACATTGTTTACTATCATGTAGTTTAGTTGAAAATTATTATTTCAAAACTGTTTAATATTGCAAATTGTTAATCATTAGTGGAATTGTTAATTTTCATAATTGTACTTTACTCCTTTCCTGACTGGATTCCCCACCGCCAATAGGTTCCACTGATGAGACAGAGTTACTGATAAGTAGCTACTATGACCCTGAGTTGTATCCAGCTGTGCTACCAGATGATGCTGATCTTGGAGATGACGAGCCTATCTTTTAGCTGTTGTCATTTACTATTTCCAGTTGTTGTTTGAAAAGACTATTTCTATTATCAGTTGTAACTTTTGTTGGAAAAGTTTTAATTATCGAAATATTAAGTTGTGGCAATTAGTCTGTGTTGTTGATTACCTGCATGAGTGATACAGCTTACTGTCGTCGTCTCAACAATGGTGCAGGCTGGGCATGATCCGATTCGACCCAAGAAATTGGGACCGGGTCGTGACAGTATTATCACAAAAAATGGGTATGTGTGGTAATGTAATCCATAGTCTTCTAAAGTTTGCTTCATCCACAAAATTTGTGCACAACAACGTTCTGCGGCGATATACTCAGCCTCGGTTGTTGATAATGCGACAGGATTTTACTTTTTGCTAAACCAAGAGACTAGGGCTTTTCCTAGGAAATGACATGTGCCGTTGGTACTTTTTCTATCTACTTTGCATCCAGCGAAATCAGCATCAGAATAACCGATTAGGTCAAATAACGTGGTTTTGGGATACCATATGTCGACAGAAGAGGAGCCTTTAAGGTATCGAAAGATACGCTTAACTGCGCACAGATGTGATTCCTTAGGATTGGCTTAAAAATGTGCACACAAGCAAACACTAAACATAATGTCTGGTCGACTAGAAGTTAAGTACAGTAAGCTATCGATCGTATCTCGATACTTACGTATATCGACAGGTTTGCCTTGTCATCAATATCAAGCTTGGTTGAAGTCGCCATTGGAGTGCTAAGTGGTTTGACTGCTTCCAGGTCGAACTTCTTTAATAGATCTTTTATGTACTTTGCTTGATTTATGAACGTCCCATTATTGGTTTGTTTGATTTGCAGACCGAGAAAGAATTTCAGCTCTCCCATCATCTCATCTCAAACTCATTCTGCACACACTTTAAAAAGTCTTGACAAAGAGATTCATCAGTGGATCCAAAAAAATATCATCTACATAGATTTGAATCATAAAAATTTGTTATTCAAAGATTTTATAAACAATGTAGTGTCAACCTTTCCCTTTGAAAACTGTTGTCAAGTAGATAAGAGCTTAGACGATCGTACCAAGCACGAGGGCTTGTTTCAAACCGTATAAGGCTTTTTTCAACTTGAAAACATAATCAGGATTTTTAAAATCAGTAAAACCTGGAGGTGAGCTACATAAACTTCTTCTTTTATAAAACCATTTAAAAATGCGGTTTTAATATCCATTTGAAATAACTTAAAATTATAAAAAACATGCAAATGCACATAACATGCGAATGGATTCTAATCTCGCAACTGGGGCATAAGTCTCATCGTAGTCGATACCTTCTTCCTGATTGTATCCTTGAGCTACGAGTCGAGCCTTATTACGAGTCACTAAACCATTCTCGTTCAGTTTGTTTCGGAATACCCAATGGGTGCCAATGACCGGATGATCAATGGGCTTGGGAACAAGTTCCCAAACCTGATTCTGTTCGAATTAGTTTAATTCCTCTTGTATAGCATCTAACCAAAATTATCACTACATGCTTCTTCAATGTTTTTGGGTTCAAGCTGTGAAATAAAAGCAACACAAGGAGCTATATCTTTATTAGAGGAACGAGTACTTACACCCTTGGTAATCTCACCAATTACCAAGTCCTTTGGATGATCTGCCAAGAATCTCATCTCTTTTGGTGTAACCTCAGGATTGCTGGTTCCGGCTTCTTTGCTTGAAAGTTTTACATCTTTGTGTGAAGGTTTTGCAGTAGCTGTACTTGGTGTAATCACATCTTCATGAAAAAAATGAACAATTAGACTAATCCAAAGATGCCTAGATTTATTTAAATGAAAATGATTAAATTCAATTAGATGAAAAAAAGCAAACAAATTCTTAAAATAGAAATATTGATCAATCATTAGTCAAGAAGGATGGAAATGGAAGAAGCAAATTATATATGGCTTGGCTTGGTGTTTAGGATCTAGGTTAGGGCCTTGAATCTTAGAATTCTCGGAATCTTAGGGTAGGCATAAGTATTAGAAAACAGAATATTGATGATGACAAGACATTTAATATGACTAGAAAAATATGGTCAACGACTATAGTTAGAGGAGTTTGACCTACATTATATTCCATTAGTGTCTTAACATATTCCCTCGGTCAACATATAAAATTCCATCAATCATCTAAATCGTATATCCTCAAAAATTTTTAAAAAAATATCCTTAATTTATTCAATTTAAATCAATATTTCAATACAAAGTTTTCAATTTATATCCAATCTTATCATAATCTTTAAATTTAAACCCCACAAAATTTAAATTCTTCAAATATTTCAAATTTAAGTCCATTCTTTCAAAACCTCCTCAATATTTTAGATTCAAGAATCTCTAGTTTCTTATCACAATTTTATCAAATCGAAAATCATTTTCTTTCAAAATTTCAACCTTACTTTAGCAAGAAAATTCATATTCATCAATCCACATAAAATGCTACACTTTAAAATACCAAAAGTTAACAACTCTAATATTCAATAATTGATTAACCTCGAAGAACTAATTTATCAATCAAAAAGTCTTCCCACCATGATCATACCATCATATCAAAACATATATCATATTGCCATAGAAAAATTCATCAAAATCATCTAGTAGGGTTTACCAAAAAAATTTAGCATATAACCCTATCTTAGTCACACAGCCTATGTAGCAAACTTAACTGCCCAAGCAATCAATTAAGGAAGGCCTTCCGATTACTTAGTCCTAGTCATTCTCCTAAAATCAATCCTAATTGTGAATGAGCAGCGGCGCTTGGGCAGTGGCCTTCTGATTGCTTTGGGTGCGGTCGGCCTGGCTAAGCAACGGCTCTCCGGTAATCGCCGACGGTGTGCAGGAGGTAGGGTTGGTGCGCGGGCTACTTGAGGTTGCTCCTGAGTCGATGATTTGAGGATTCACGAAGAAGTTTAGAAGAATCCCTCTCCGAAATTTCGTGCGCATATATACTCGGCTCGGTTCCTTTGAATTGGATTAGGATGTAATTAAGCCAAGTTTTAATTGATTAAGGTTTAAATTTTAGTCTATCTAGTAGAGAATACCTCTAGGAATCCACAGGATTTTATTTGGGATTATTTGATGAAGATTGGTTGAAATCATATCTTAAATTTTTATATCTCTTCTCTCAGCCGAGAGGAAGCAGCCGCTCGGGTTTGCTAGGGCACTGTTGCCGGTTTTAAGGTTCTTTTTTTACTTATATATATATATATATTTTTTACTTATATATTTTTTTTTACTTATATATATAATATATTATATAATATTATATAAGGGCCTTCTGATTACTTAGTCCTAGTCATTCTCCTAAAATCAATCCTAATTGTGAATGAGCAACGACGCCTGGGCAGTGGCCTTCTGATTGCTTTGGGTGCGGTCGGCCTCTGAGCAGCGGCGCTCCGGTAATCGTCGACGGTGTGCAGGAGTAGGGTGTGTGCGCGGGCTACTTGAGGTCGCTCCTGAGTCGATGATTTGATGATTCATGAAGAAGTTTAGAAGAATCCCTCTCCGAAATTTCGTGCGCATATACTCGGTTCCTTTGAATTGTACTAGGATTTAATTAAGCCAAGTTTTAATTGATTAAGGTTTAAATTTAGTCTAATTAATAGAGAATCCCTCTAGGAATCTACAAGATTTTATTTGGGATTATTTGATGAAGATTTGGTTGAAATCAAATCTTAAATTTTATATATCTTCCTCTCAGCCGAGAGAGACCCGCTCGGGTTTGCTAGGGCACTGTAGCCGGTTTTAAGGTTCTTTATATATATATATAATATATATATATATATATATATATATATATATATATCTATAGATATATATATATATATATATATATATATATAGATATATATATATATATAGATATATATATATATATATATATATATTTTTTTTTTAATATATATATATATATATATATATATATATATATATATATATGTATATAATATATCATACACATGAGAATCCTATAAAAAAAAAAAAAAAAATATATATATATATATATATATATATAATATATATATATATATATATAATATATTATATATATACATACACATGAGAATCCTATAAATTGTAAATAAGTATAAAAAATTTAATATTTGTAGACTATATTTAGTAGCAATTAAAATATCATGCAACACAAGCATACATATTTATATATATAGATATATAGCTACTTATTTAATTCAAAAATAATATGGCAAAAAATAATTTAAAGTACTAAATTAATTAGAAAAATATTGGGGTTTACATCCTACCCAACTTAAGGAAAATTTCGTCCTCGAAATTAAATAAGGCCGGGGATCAAATGCAATACAAAGAAATGATAAAAATTTAAGAGCTTAAAATGCAAGACGTACCTTCGTCTTCGAACAAATGTGGATAACGATTTCGGATGTCGTCCTCGCGCTCCCAAGTAGACTCTGCTGGTGAGTGATGCTTCCATGCCACGCGAACCAATGGTATAGATTGATTCCACAACACCTTCACTCGATGATCGAGGATACCTACTGGTTGCTCTTCGTACGACAAACTCGGTCCAACGGTGATCTCGGAGTGATCAAGCACATGATTGCTGTCTGCCATGTACCTCCTCAGCTGTGACACGTGAAACACGTCATATACTCCTTTTAGCGACGGTGGCAAGGCCAATCTATAAGCGACTTCTCCCACACGCTCCAAGATATCAAAAGGGCCAATGTATCTTGGACTCAACTTGCCATGTCCTCCGAACCGAATTATGCCTCTAGTGGGGGATATCTTCAAGAAAACATGGTCGCCTTTCTTGAATTCTAAAGGTCGACGATGGTTATCTGTCCACTGCTTCTGTCGATCCTGTGCTGCTCGCAGGTGGTCTTGTATCTTCTTTACCTTCTCCACTGTGCTCAAAACCAGTTCGGGACCCAATATCTGTCACTCTCCAATGTCGCTCCAACAGATAGGAGGTCGATACTTCCTACCATACAATGCTTCAAACGGAGCCATTTGAATGCTCGCTTGATAGCTATTGTAAGAAGACTCCACAAGATGTAGGTGGTCCTCCCATGATCCGCCAAAGTCAAGCATACACGCTCTCAACATATCCTCTAGCATCTGAATCGTTCGCTCTGACTGGCCATCTGTCTGCGGATGGTACGACGTGCTAAACTTCAAATGTGTACCCAAACTGTCCTACATACTCTTCCAAAAATGTGAGGTAACCTCAAGTCACGATCCGACACGATGCTAACTGGTACACCGTGTAGCTTTACTATTTGCTTCATATACATATCTGCCAAAACTTTTGTGGACTGCCCCACTCGAAAAGGTAAGAAGTGGGCTGATTTGGTAAGTCTATCAACAATCACCCATACCGCATCTCGTCTACTAGGACTCCGAGGAAATCCGGTGACGAAGTTCATCGTAATGTGCTCCCACTTCTACTCGGGAATGGATAGCGGCTGCAATAATCCTGTCGTCCTCTGGTGCTCGGCCTTCACTTGCTGGCATACCAACACTTGGCCACGAAATGAGCTATCTCTCGCTTCAATCCATGCCACCAATAATACTGTGGCAAGTCCCGGTACATCTTAGTTCCTCCGGGATAAATAGAGTAAGTCGAACTGTAGCTTCTGCCATCAACTCCTGCCGCAACTCCCTATTAGGAACATAAATACGATCACCACATCGCAATGTCCCATCGGGATAAATCCTTAATCCAATCTGCTTCCCTGTCTCGGTCCTCTCTCGAAGTCATCAGAATCTAGCATCCGCAGGTAATGCCGCCTTGATCCGATCTATTAGTGATGATTGCATTTGGAGGTTGGATAACAGCCATCTCTGCCAGGAAATACTACCTCAATACCAAGCTGCTGCAAGCCTCTGATCAACTCCTTCTGCGTAGTCAAGAAGTATGCCACGGGTTTACGGCTCAATGCGTCTGCCACAACATTAGCCTTGCCCGGATGATAATGTAGCTCAATCTCGTAATCTTTCATCAACTCCAACCATCGCTGTCGCATATTCAACTCTTTTTGTGTGAACACGTACTTGAGGCTCTTATGATCAATGTAGATATCAACCTTCTTGCCGTACAAGTAGTGTCTCCATAGCTTCAAAGCAAAATAACCGCTGCGAGCTCTAGATCATGGGTTGGATAATTTTTTTCGTGCATCCTCAACTGTCTCGATGCACACGCTACTACATGACCGTGCTGCATCAGTACGCATCCTAATCCTTTTCCGGATGCATCGCTGTAAATCACAAAACCTTCTGGGCCCGATGGTAGTGTCAAGATAGGTGTAGTGGTCAAGCGCTTCTTCAACTCGTCAAAAGTGGCTTGACACTCATCTGTCCACACAAACTCCTGATCCTTGCAAGTGAGTCAAGTCATCGGCCCCGCTATTCGAGAGAAATCTTCTGAGAACCTTCGATAGTATCCCACAAGTCCAAGAAAACTTCTTACCTCAGAAGCTGATGTGGGAGCGGGCCATGCCTTGACTGCTGTGATCTTCTCAGGATCTACCAATATGCCGTCTCCAGTAACAATGTGTCCAAGAAATGAAACCTCCTTGAGAAAGAAATCACACTTGCTAAGCTTCGCAAAAAGTTGCTCATCCCTCAAGATTCCTAAAACTGTTCGTAGATGCTGCTCATGCTCCTCTTGGCTCTTCGAGTATATCAAGATATCATCTATAAAGACGACCACAAATTTATCCAAGTACTGATGAAAGATCTTGTTCATAAAGTTCATGAAGACTGCGGGAGCGTTGGTCAACCCGAAGGGCATGACCAAGCACTCGTAGTCTACATTCCTCGATCGAAAAGCCGTCTTCGGAATGTCTTCTTTCCGAACCTTCAGTTGGTGATAGCCCGATCGTAAGTCAATCTTGGAGAATACTTTGCTCCACTCAGTTGATCGAATAGATCGTCTATGTGCGGCAAGGGGTACTTATTCTTCACGGTCACCGCATTCAGTGCTCTTTAGTCGATGCACATGCGCACTGTTCCATCTTTCTAGGCACAAAAAGTGCGGATGCTCCCCATGGTGACGCACCGGCACGAATAAAGCCTTTCTCCAATAAGTTATCAATCTGCATTTTTATCTCTACCAACTCCTTGGTGCTAGTCGATATACTCGAGACGAAATAGGCTCGGCTCCGGGAATAAGCTCAATAGAAAACTCGATATCTCGGTCAGGTGGCAATCTTGGTAATTCCTCGGGGAACATCCTCGAACTCAGCGATAATAGGGTGTTGAGTAGTGTCCTGTAACATCATGTGAGTCGCCAATGCAGGTGCATCGCTCCTCAAGGCTTCCTCTTCAGTGAACTCGAACTCCATATCACTTGGGGGTCTAAAGACGATACTGCCCCTATGGCAGTCAATAAGAGCAAAATGCTGGCTCAACTAGTCCATTCTGAGAACTACATCGAACGTTAGTATAGGAAATACAAGAAGTTGTGCCTTCATCTCTCTACCACTTATCACTACAGAACAATCTCTACAAACACCACTAACAGGTACTACTCCTCCTCCAGTGAGGATTCTAATGTTTTTAGATAAAGCTGACATGGGTATACTATGTCTAGTGGCAAAGCTAGTGGCTATGAATGAATGGGTGGCTCCAGTGTCAAATAATGTGATGGCAGTAAATGATGCAACTAAAACCATACCTGCTATGACGTCCACCTCTGGTTCTGTCTCCTCTGCAGCTAGTGCAAAAGCCTTCCCAACTCTCTGGTTGCCCGTCTGTTCTCTAGACTGCTGGAATTGGGCTGCCTAAGGGGATAAAGGTGGTCGTGGTACTCCTGGCCCCACAATCGCTGGCCTCTGCTGATTCTGTGGATCATTCCTCTGAAATGGACAATCTCTAGTCTGGTGCTGGTTTGATCCACAAGCTAAACAGTGTCCCAGCCGTCGTCTAAAATCTCTTTGAACATGCCCAACCTTGCCACAGTAATGGCAAGTGGCCTTTTTCTGTGTCTGGTATGGCCCGGTCCTCTGCTGATACTGATTGTGGGAGGACGTCTCATTGGCCCTCCTGTAGTGGTCTTAGCTGATCCCATCGTCGAAGTAGCTCGTCGGTTCACCTTCTTGCTTATGGCCTCTTGAGTTATAGCCTCTGCTAGAATAGCTGCTTAGGAGACTCTCGACTCGGAGCTGGTATATCTCTGCAACCCTATACTCAAACCTCTATGAAATCTTTTGGCTTTCTCCAGCTCTGTCGTAACCAACCCTGGTATAAAATGACTCAGTCGGCTAAACTCGGCGTCGTACTCATCAACTGTCATACTCCCCTATTCTAGGTGTAAAAACTGGTCATACAGAGCATACTTGGTAGTATCGGAGAAAAACTTCTTATTGAACAGCCTTTTGAATTCCTCCCATGTCTGATCAACTCCTAGCCGTCTCTCCTCAATGACCCACCAATTGTAGGAATTCCCTTCCAATTATATGACTTGACTGCCTTCATCCATAAATCTGCAGATATCTCTGAAGCTTTCAGGAGATTTTCTGTCTTAACCAGCCAATTGGTGATCCCGATGACGTCTTCAGTGGCCTTGAAGTGTGGAGGATTCATGTTACGGAACACTTCGATAGTACCCACAGAGGCTTGGGGTGATCGGGTCAGTGTTGTCCCCAAACTCCTCCTAATAGTCTCGCTCTGCTGCATCTGAGCCTGTACTAAGCTTTGGAGGATTTGGTCAGTAGTGGTCCCACTAGCCTGAGGCATGGGCCGCTTGATGGAACTAGGGATTCCCAGGACCCTTCCTTTGGTGTGCATATTGATCGATAGAAAGTTAAACGGATCTAATACGTGTTCTAACCCTTCATAGGCAAAAACTAGGGTTCAGGAATTATACCTGCGGCGGAAAGGAGACAAGTATTTCCTGGCAGTCTCGAGCGGACGACCCCAAGATCTTCTGCACGTATTCCTTCCTCGAGTTGGACGTCGTGGGCGACGATCTCCCAACCTTTTCTTCTCCTTGGCAGCCCTCTCTTTCTCACCTTACGTGAATCACGAATTTAGAAAAAGTTTCAGATTTCTGATCAGTAACCTGGCGGCCAGAGAATAAAGGATATATATAGGCTACGACAGGGACCATGAAGAAAATTAGGGTTAGGCCTCCTAACGGATCTGGATATCCCGTGTTCAGCCCGAACATACAATTCTGGCCCATTAACAATAGCTCGGTCTACTAATGAGCTATTGTTACACTATATCCCTAATCCCAAATTATGTTTGTGGGCTCCTTTTTTATGCTCGTTTGGCTCCCCATGTTAAGATATCGTATGTCCGTCGATCAAATTAAGTTACTGACAACTATATTGATTCGATATCTTTTATCCTTAAGTAGTACCGCTCAACTTTATTTGTCATGTCGGATATAATCCACCTGCAGGGTTTATATGAAAATCCTTATGAGCTCCTTAAGGGGACATCATCAACCCGATGTATCGGGACATGAATTCCGTTTATAATCAACAGCTCATCATACATACAATGTTATTACCCAATTCATAGAGGTTGTTGATCCATAATGAATCTCACTCTTTTATGAGTCAAAGTAATGCACACTGCATATATATGTCCGTTATTATATCTGAATTAAGAGCACAAGCATCCATAATAACAGAGGTATTTGTTCTCTTATGTAGTCAGTACAAAGAGAACAACCTCAAGTGGTCATGTTCAATGCACACAAAGTATACTAGTGTAAACCTATAGTCAAGATAGACTAATACCAGATTACACTACAACCTTTCCAATAGATTGTCCAAGTCCATCTAGGTTGTGAACTATTTATATACTCCATAGGAAACTGATAATATGATCTTCTGTGTGACACCACACACCATATTATCTACAATATAGAATATCAGACATTTGCATTAACACTTGCAACAAATACAATATGCAAACATTTGCCCATATGATTCTCATTCAAAATTTAAGGAAATAAGGTTGCTACAAAAGTTATGCTTTTAGTATATAACCCTAACAATCTCTCACTTACACTCAAAGCATTGCTTTTCAGAATACTGTTACAAATCTCCCACTTATACTTAAAGCCGTGCTGCTACACATCTGACTCCCATTCCCTCAACATGACTGTCAAAAGCCTTAGCTGGTAAGCTCTTTGTAAAGGGATCAGCTAGATTTTCGGCTGATGCTATCTTGATCACAGCAACTTTTCCTTTCTTTACGAAATCTCGTATCAGGTGGTATTTGCGCTCAATGTGTTTGCCTGTCTTATGGGCTCGTGGTTCCTTCGAGTTTGCAACTGCACCACTATTATTACAATAAAGTGTAATTGACTTAGGCAAACTAGGTACCACATCCAAGTCCAACAGAAAGTTTCTAAGCCAAACCGCTTCTTTGGCTGCCTCAGAGGCTGCCACATACTCAGCTTCCATGGTGGAATCAGCAATACATTTTTGCTTGATACTCCTCCACACAATGGCTCCACCTCCCAAAGTAAACACATAACCTGAGGTAGATTTCCTGGAATCCCTATCTGACTGAAAATTGGAGTATGTATACCCCAAGGGAACTAAACTATCTGTCTGTTAAACTAGCATATACTCTTTAGTCCTTTTCAGGTACTTCAAAATATGCTTTACGGCAGTCCAGTGCTCTTGTCCTGGGTTAGACTGATATCTGCTGACCATGCATACGGCAAAGCAGATGTCTGATCTCGTACATAGCATTGCATACATTAAGCTTCCTACTGCTGAAGCATAAGGAACTGCCTTCATGTTCTCTATCTCTTTAGGTGTCCTCGGACACTGCTCCTTTGATAGAGTAATTCCATGTCTAAAAGGTAAGAAACCTTTCTTAGAATTTTGCATACTAAAACGAGTTAGTACAGTATCGATATAAAGCTTGGGATAAGCCCAACATCCTTTTCTTGCGATCTCGTAGAACTTTGATCCCAAGGATGTGACCTACTTCTCCCAAGTCCTTCATATCAAACTGTTTTGATAACCATACCCTTACATCAGATAACACCTTCACATTGTTTCCAATGAGCAAGATGTCATCCACATAAAGTACTAGGAACACCACCACGTTTCCGTCACACTTTCTGTATACACATGATTCATCCTATCATTGATCAAATCCATAGGATTTTATCACCTGATCAAAACATATGTTCCAAGATCTGGAAGCTTGCTTAAGTCCATAAATGGACTTCTTGAGCGTACAAACAAGATGCTCCTGGCCCTTTTCAATTAACCCGTCTGGTTGCTTCATATAGATGTCTTCCTCAAGACTTCCATTAAGGAAAGCTGTCTTGACATCTATTTGCCAAATCATAATCGAGATGAGCTGCAATAGATAAAAGAATCCGGATAGACTTAAGCATGGCTACAGGAGAAAAAGGTTTTCTCATAATCGATACCCTCTCTTTGAGTAAAACCTTTTGCTACAAGCTGATCTTTAAAGGTTTCAACCTTACCGTCTGATCCTCTTTTCTCTTATAGACCCACTTGCATCCAATGGCTTTTACACCAACGGGTGGTTCTACAAGCTCCCAGACCTGATTAGAATCCATAGATTCTATTTCAGATATCATTGCTTTTTGCCAAGACTCTGCATCTTTATCTTAGAGTGCTTCATTGTAGGTACAGGGCTCATAATCTTGTTCCTCAGGGACAAAGTCTGACGACTCTCCCAAGAACATATCTATCAGGTTGTATCACAACCCTCCCACTACGACGAGACACTATCGGTTGTGGTATAATATTTGTGACACGTTGTGCAGTTATTTGGGTTCATCCTCTTGTACTGTTGGTACTGAAGTACTTGGTGTCTCACGTCTCAGTTCTTCTAGAACAACTCTACTTTTGGGTTTATGGTTCATCACATAGTCTTCCTCTAAGAATCGGGCATTGGTGCTAACAATAACCTTTTGATCCTTAGGACTATAAAATAAACCTCCTTTCGTTCCTCTTGGATAGCCTACAAACAATGCACTTCTATACAAGATTCCAACTTATCTGCTTTTCTATTCAGTACATGTGTTGGACTTCCCCAAATGCGAACATGTTTCAGACTAGACTTACGCCCAATCCACAGCTCTGTGGGAGTAAGAGGTACTGACTTAGAAGGAACCAAGTTCAAAATATAAGCTGTAGTCTCTAAGGCATATCCCCAAAATGAATCTAGTAAATCCGAATAACTCATCATTGATCTAACCATCTCCATAAGAGTTCTATTCCTTCTTTCGGCTACACCATTCTGCTGGGACGTTCCAGGTGCAGTCAATTGGGATACAATCCCAGCCTTTGATAAATAATCCCTAAACTCTCCAAAGAGGTACTCGCCACCACGATCTGATCGTAATGACTTGATACATTTTCCATGACGTTTCTCCGTTTCAGCCTCGTACTCTTTGAATTTCTCAAAGCACTCAGACTTACGGCGCATCAAATAAATGTATCCATACCTTGAATAATCGTCAATAAATGTGACAAAATATTCAAAGCCACCTCTAGCTTGGATAGTCATGGGTCCACACAAATCAGAATGAACCAATTCTAACACATCTTTGGCCCTATACCCCTTTGCCGTAAAAGGCATTTTTGTTTTTTACCTTCCAAGCAGGATTCACAGACTGGTAGTGCCTCTACTTCCAATGAACTCAAAGGTCCATCTTCAACCAGTCTTTGAATCCTTCTTAGGTTAATATACCCCAATCGCAAGTGCCAAAGATATGTTTGGTTCATACAAGAAGGTTCTTTTCTCTTATTTAAGTTAGATGACATATTATTCATTTCCATAAGTTGCATTGTGGGCAAAATAGGATTAATGACATACAAATTATCAACCAATGCACCAGAACAGATAAAATGTCTATTCTTTCTAATAACAATATTGTCATTAAAATAAACTGAATATCCATCCTTAACTAACATAGAAATAGAAACTAAATTCCTTCTAAGTGAAGATGCATAAAGACAATCTCTCAATGTCAAAGACTTATTTCTACCAAAAGATAAAGTAACATCTCCTAATGCAACAACCATACTTTTGTAGCATCACCCATGAACAAGCATATCTCTCCATCACTAAGCCGTCTGGTTTTCTGGAACCCCTGCAATGTATTGCAGACATGATTAGTAGCTCTTGTATCTACACACAAGGTGCCGGTAGATAACACCGCTAAACATGTTTCAACTACTAGTAAATGAGATATACCTTCTCGTTCCCTTGTTGAGAAATGGACAATCAGTCTTGCAATATCCTGACCTTTTGTACTTGAAACATTTGCCTTTCGGCTTTTTTACCGCGTCTTGAGGTCCCATGTCCTTCTTTGCTGAGTTTCCCGTTTCTGAATGTTATTATTCCTTACCGCTTTTGTCTTAGAAGTAGAAGCCTTTTCAGAAATAAAAACATGACCACTCTGCCTAAAGAGAGATTCAGCATCCTGTAGCTCTTTTGCAAGTTCTGCCAAACTATACAACCTTTTGTTCATGTTGTAATTAAGGCAAAAATTGTCAAAACTTTTAGGCAGAGTCCGAGAATGATATCGACCTGGAATTCTCTATCGATTTCAGCTCCAAGGATCTCCATCTCATTCAGATGACCCATCATCTTGAGAACATGATACCTTACTGGTGTACCCTCAGCTATTTTTGTATTCATCAATATTTCATAGCAAACTGCCTAGCTGCTCTACTCTGATGTCCGAAGAGTTCCTTGAGATTATACATCATGTCATAAGCAGTGGCCATGACCTGATGCTGATGTTGCAGTACATTTGACATAAATGCCAGAATGTAACACCGTACCATCATCTGCCTTTTTCACTTCTTATAAGCCTCTTTGACCTCTTCATCAGAGTTAGCATCAGGCTTAGGTGGGCATTCCTCAACAAGTACATATTTATACTCCTCAGCAGTCAGAAAATGTCCAAATTATGTTTCCAGTCAATATAATTAGGTCCAGTAAGTTTGTTTTCTTTAAGAATCACCATAAGTGGACTGAAAGAACCAATTTTTTTGAAATCCTGAGAATCACATAAATAAATTATGTAGGGCAAACATTTTTTGAATTAACTAAATATTGATTCCCTAAAAACAATAATAAGAAATTCACCAACACCTTGAATACCATGAATTTAGCATGCCACGATAGTGTGGACGTATACAAATTCAACTTTGTTCAAGTAGGTTTTTCTTATTAATTTTACTATCATGTCAACATAACTTTATGACAAATAAAATTAATATGCTGGTCTTGCTCTGGTCATACAAATAATAGCAGTGACTCAGATGGGGGGGATACCATTATTTGTATCTAAGTGTATACCATTACTTAATACTAAGTCCATTACCTTGTAATGAGTTCCTTAAGATGGAGAAGTGAACACATACTAGGTAACTTTCTACAATTATCCCTAAGAAAGTTTGTACTGGTGATCCATAATTATACTCATCCGATATGGAGGAAAGCACTAAAGCCAACACGCAAGTATAATTACATCACCTACAAACCAGTAATGGAGACCATAAGATTTATACTAAATAAATATCATCTCCCACTTAGTTATTTAACAATGAGGGTTTTTCTACTAGTTGATATTATGTCCATGTTGTCCATTATTAATGTAGGCTTAGTTTTTTCAAAAAAATACCACACAACAATAAATAGGCATAATCAGAAAAAGCAAAATGACAAAAATAAGAGAAATTTGTAGCTCCCCTTCCCAAAAATTTTTTGAAATATTTTTATTTATTTTATTTTAATTGAATGGTTATAATATTATATGATTATTGTGGTTATTAATATAATTATTTACTATTATTAGTATTACCATTTTATTCTTATTCTTTAACAAAGAGATATGTGTATATATATATATGTATATATATATATATATATATATATATATATATATATATATATATATATAATATATATATACATATATATATAAATTATATATATTTTTATATATATATAAAAAATATATATATATATGTGTGTGTGTTGTGTTTGTGTGTGTGTGGGTGTGTTGTGTGTGGATGTATAGATAAATACATGTTAGTGATATAATTATATTTTAAATATCGTATGATTACAATATTACTATAAGTTAAAAATATGTTAATATATAATTTTGTGGAAAATATATATACAAATGAGTACCTATATATATATTTTATGTTCCAATAAAATATTATACGAGTATTGTTATATCCACTGTAGATATATTATAATATTTTCTAAAATTAATTAAAATATAGGAGAAGGGCACACCCATATATATATATACATTATACATATATATATATATATATATTATATATATATATATATATATATATTATATATATATATATATATTATATATATATATATAATATATATAGATATATATATATAATATATATATTGATTAAAATTATATATATCTATATATAATATATAATAATATATTATATATTATATATCTATTATATATATATATATATATATATGATTAATAGGCATGTTATATATATTCATGATTTATTAAGGTGGATACATATATACATATGTGGTTGTATATATAAAATACATTAAGTGTGTATATATATAATATAAACGTACATGTTATATATATATATATATATATATAATATAGATATATATTTATTATTTATTTCTATTATTACATTTCTTATAATTATATATATATATAATATATAGATATATATATAGATATATATATATATATATATATATATATATATGATATATAAGAAATGTAATAATAGAAATAAATAATTAGAAATACTATTATATCCCAGATAAAGCTGGTTTGCATTGACATAGCTTGGGTGTTGTAACTTCCCTGTTGTCTATGCCCATCAAAGCTAATGGTCCCTGGAATGGTGCCAGAGCTTAAGTGAGCTTGCTTTTTGCTTGCACAAGAATTTCAATAAGGCAAATAGAATAGAGAAATAAAAAAAGCAATGGGAGCATAGGCTCATGCCGAGAAGCCAACATCCTGGCCTATTTCCCCTACACCAGCCGCATGGGCCACCCGCAACCAGCCAGCAAGGCCCGAGCCTGGCCCGTCTCTCCCAAGCCCCAGGCCGAGCGTTTTTTCCCATTGTTCTGTTCGCAGCTCAGCGTATATATACGTATGTGTATATACACTCGAAGAGGAGCGAACATCAAAACCCTAACCACCCACATGACGGCGCACCACCATCCCTGACACCCTGGGCGGCCACCCGCCGCCGGCGTCACCCGCCGCATGCGGCCAGAGCCACCGGAGGTTAGAACGCGTGCGCGAAACAGGGATGAAACGACAGCAGTAATAGCATGGGTCGCAGCGACTTTGCGACGCAATATCTCAACGATCGTGCGATCGTTTCCTGTCCCGTAAATGCTGGTACGATCTAGACATAACCAACTTTGTTCCCTTCAAGTAGAAATTTTTATTTCATGTGTACGCGGCGAGAATCGAGGCCAAAGTGGCCGAAAACCTGTTTTAAAACAAGACAGAAACCGTTCCAAACGCCCAACTTGGCGTCGAATTTTCCGCCAAACCATCACCAGTTTTGAATTTGTGTTTGAAGAGATCTATAGACGACTTATAGGAGATTATAACCCATCTTGTAGAATTTGAAATCATCGAATGACCGATCAAAACAGATTTCAGAGTTAGAGAAAAACCTGTTTTTTAAAAACTAGAAAATCAATAAAAACCATCCGATACGACGTGCGTCCCGCCAAATCGGGCGACGTGGTCGCAAACCGAAGGCATCGAAAGGTGCGTAACGGCTTCGTGGTCATGTGGGCTTCGACGGAATTCAAATTGGTCGCGTGTGCGCGACGAATTTGATGCGTATCCGTCGGAATCGCCCCGTATTCGTGCAATATAAATTCAGTCATAACTTTGTGTGTGCACGTCAGATCGAGACAAAACTTGTGCCAGTAGGACCGTATCGTTTTTCTGGTCCTGTATGCCAAGTTTGGTCCAATTCTGAGACAGTTGAATCGTACGCCGTTTTGTGGGCCCTACGGTCCCACTCAACGGGCGATTTTGTGCACGGCCCACCGAAATCCAACTTTGGATATACGGTTGGGTTTGTATCGAAAAACTGGATCTGTAGACATGTACTTTGACGACTTTAGAGACTGTTGAATCTGGCACGCTTTTTCGGTACAAAGCGGGTCCAACGGCGGACACCGTTTTGGCCCAAAATTACCGTTTTGCTCATGTCTAGAATTGGACATAAGGACAAGCAATCCTAGCTATTTGACTATTCTGAGAATATTGGTAATGTTTATTTCAGCTTTCGGGGACTATTGTAAGGGTTTTGACTATTGTGGCACATTGAGTGGTTCAGATTGTCGGTTTCACTAGCAGAGGACCACAGGCGAGTACAGTTTATTGTCTGCTTTCGATATTGATTTTCACTATATTTTATTGGTTGGCCATGGTTATGTGATTGTTTTCTATATAAATTGTTGAGTCAAAAATGAGAAGTACCAAGGATGTGTGATCTGACCTTAGACCGTGTAGACCGTATTTATTATTGCATTATTTCTTGTAGACAGTGTAGACAGTGATTTTATTTTCTGCATGTAGACATCGTCGACAGTACTTATTTTCTGCAAGTAGACATCGTCGACAGTGCTATTTTTTCTGTTAGTAGACATCGTAGACAGTACTTTTTTCATGCAAGTAGACATCGTAGACCGTGCGGTATAGTACCCCAGACCGATCACATATCAAAGGCACTTCTAACAGTTGGGGAAAGTATTTTGTGTCTATTTATTTGCTATTAGTTTTCCGTATTTCCTGTTTATTTTCAAAAATATGTAATTGATGTCTAACCTCTGTTGTATAGTCATTTCTTTATTTGAAATTACATTCAGTGAATTGTGCTCGTTCCATTCCTGACTGAAAACCAACAATTTCAGGTTAGCCGTGGATTCACTTAGCTTGGAGAGTGACGGGAATACTTGCAGACAAAAGCCTAGAGACTAGTTAGATAGTTGAGTTGTAGTCATTCATTTATTTGTACAAGTTTATATTTTTCTACAAATGTAAAACTTGTGATCATTGTAAGTTAAATTAATTATGTGAATGAGCATTATTTGTGATTTGATCTTCATGGCCGTGACAGCGTTCTACCGTCGACACTGCGGCGTAGGCTGGCTTGGACACGTCTCGTATCCGAAAAAGCGGGTGCGGGTCGTGACAAGTTTTTGTGGTGGCCCATGCAGGTCTTCTTCGCAATCTTGCGAACTCGTAATGGTACTTAAGTTAGTTGTACTATTGCGAGCCTGCGACTAGGAAATGCTCATTCACGAATTAGGAATTAATTTAATTTAAGAGAATGGCTAGGACTATGGAGTCCCTTTACAAATTTAACGATGGGTTCTAGGCCATACAATTTAGATAAGCAGTTATTAATTGTCTATTTTGCCAGATCCCTATAGGTACACTATTACCTCTGGATAGGACATATGATCCAATGTGGATAGACTATTCGCTTGGTGAAACAGGACTTCATAGAGATAATGATCCAACCTTGATAAATTGTGCAATTCTTTCTCTTTGCCCCTAGATACATCCTCATATCATAAACCGAATTGCCTATTTAGTTCCTAGTTTGCCCTAAGAATTACCATTATAAATTTTGATTATTTTACCCATATACGAACCTCGGTTAGTTTCGATTCAAGTTTTTTCCTCAATGGTTTGAATATAAACGAAGAGATACTAGAATGTTTGTATTTTTTTTTGCCTTCGGTTTTGTTCCTCCCTGTGCAATCTTTTTTTTTAAGGGTTGTGACCGATAGGAAATCACTTAACGCTTTATTTCATAGCCACATGTTTGAATCTCTAAAAGCTTATGAACTTTTACAGATTTTTAATTAAAGGTATATTAGTTAACTCATAATGGCAGACAGCGTACTGTCGTCATTTATTCGAATTATGGAGATTATAGATTTACTGCAGCCAGCAGCGCACTGGCGAGGCACGACCCCTAGAGTTAAAATTAGTTTAAAGAAATATAGGTTATAGATATTGCTAAAACTTTGGCTAGTGTCCTCTTTGATTGTAGTTACCCTGGTGTCGAGATAAGGTAGTATCTGATAGCATATCACATCTGAATCACAGAACCAAGAGTTTACCACCGTCCGGTGTACGGACGAGGCAAATTCTTGGTGAAATAACTTCAGACATGATTACAAGTTAGGAACTATAGAGGAAGAAAAATGTCCTGTATTCCCATAAGATCCAAAGCTAATACTAGTAGAAGTTCTGTGAGTTGGGTAGTGTGTCCCCCAACCTAGTATTCCGCGTCTATGTGATCTATTGGCAATAATTGACTGACACGAATAGGTTTACCAGGAATATAAAACTTAGAGATCCATAACCCAGTAGTCGGCCAAGGCATTTGGATGAGAATAGTGTGATGTCTATATAAGCAAGAACACCGATAAATTTTTGATTCTCACAAAACTCGAACTACTTGTGCCTACTCTCAAAAATCTTGTATACTTGTAATATTGACTATTTTGACCAATTTGTTATCACAGCCTAGTTTTGCAAGCTTACTCTTTTATCGAGCTTGATTCAAGACATATGTTTATTGGGGATGCCCACTAACATATTGTCTAATCAGAATCGATGTATTACGTCTGATCAACCGTATGCATTCGGTTCGCCCTCCCTCTGATTAACCCACGTGGATTGAGATGTCGAGGTATCTGTGATCTCCTCCGCGACTGCTTTGACAATTCCTCTTGAATTATACATTCGCCTTTGAATCACGTAATTGTATTCAGTGACATCTCCCTTAAACTCTTTATTGTTTTGTCTTTTACTGATTTGGAAAGACGGAAGCTCGTAATTGGTAGAAAGATACAGAGTATCCCCATAACTATGATAGTTGTATACCCAAGTGTAGCTACCATCGACCAGCCATGTGATTGAGTTATTCGTTCTCCTCTCGACCCTTAAACTGCTATTGGGTCCTTCTAGCCATCTGAACCTGACAATGATTAGAGTTTTACCCTTAGTCAAAATGCCACCCTTGGAGACTATCTGTTCTCAGGAAACCAATTTGTGTGAGCCTCTAATTATTTGCTTGAGACTTGCCTTAACTAGCAACCCTTAAGCCTTAACTCAACCCTTCCTCGACCAAGCCCACAGTTAGATATAAGATGAATAGACAAGGCTAAGGACAATCATTTACCGTGACTATGGTAGGCACCCATCCCGAGATTGGTTTCCAACAAGTATTACCCTAGTCATGTGAATTTTATTATTAAAGCCTAACCAGTATGGGAACCCCCACAGTCACTAGCTTAGCCAATACCATAGCTTAAATACCTGTCATATTATGACCTACCAGTTATCAACAGCAATGCATGACCAATGCAGCCCATACCGCTAGAACCCTTGTGACCATAGTCTAGCAGGCTTGACACATATAGAGATTTACGACTCAGTTGTTAGAAATTTTTTTCTTATGATGTGTCTTAGAGTTGGTTACCCCGTGATTGATGAAACTGGGGATTCCCATGATCCTTTCTTTGGTGTGCGTATTGATCGATAGAAAGTTAAACAGATCTAATACATGTTCTAACCCTTCATAGGCGGAAACTAGGGTTCATGAATTATACCTGTGGCAGAAAGGAGACAAGTAATTCCTGGCAATCTCGAGTGGACGACCCCAAGATCTTCTGCACGTATTCCTTCCTCGAGTTGGACGTCGTGTGGGCGACGATCTCCCAACCTTTTCTTCTCCTTGGCAGCCCTCTCTTTCTCTCCTTACGTGAATCACGAATTTAGAGAAAATTTCAGATTTTTGATCGGTAATATGGCGGCCAGAGAATAGAGGATATATAGGCTACGACAGGGACCATGAGGAGAAATTAGGGTTAGGCCTCCTAACGGATCTGGATATCCCGTGTTCAGCCCGAACACACAATCCAGGCCAATTAACAATAGCTCGGTCCGCTAATGAGCTATTGTTGCACTACCTTCCTAATCCCAAATTATGTTTGTGGGCTCCTTTTATTATATGCTCGTTTGGCTCCCTATGTTAAGATATCGTATGTCCGTCGATCAAATTAAGTTACTGACAACTATATTGATTCGACATCTTTTATCCTTAAGTAGTACCGCTCAACTTTATTTGTCATATCGGATATAATCCACCTGCAGGGTTTACATGACAATCCTTATGAGCTCCTATAGAGGACATCATCAACCCGGTGTATTGGGACATGGATTCCATTTATAATCAACAGCCCATCATACATACAATGTTATTACCCAATTCATAGAGGTTGTTGATCCATAATGAATCTCACTCTTTTATGAGTCAAAGTAATACACACTGCATATACATGTTCGTTATTATATCTGGATTAAGAGCACAAGCATCCATAATAACTGAGGTGTTTGTTCTCTTATGTAGTCAGTACAAAGAGAACAACCTCAAGTGGTCCTATTCAATACACACAAAGTATACTAGTGTAAACATATAGTCAAGATAGACTAATACCAGATTATACTACAACCTTTCCAATAGATTGTCCAAGTCCATCTAGGTTGTGAACTATTTATATACTCTATAGGAAACTGATAATATGATCTTCTGTGTGACACCACACACCATATTATCTACAATATAGAATATCAGACATTTGTATTAACATTTGCAACAAATACAATATGCAAACATTTGCCCATATGATTCTCATTCAAAATTTAAGGAAATAAGGTTACTACAAAAGTGATGCTTTTAGTATATAACCCTAAAAGTGATAACTCTCGTATACTGTGGACAAGCATGTCATTCTATTTTCTCGACCATGTGTCATTATACACACTCATTTTCCAATTATTGAGGAACGAACTTTGACTTGACTTATATCTACCTTATTCCGTTACACCGTACCTTACTCTTTATTACCGAGAATCGATGTGCGATATCCTGACTTTGAAATCCTTCTAACCTCATTATTCCTAAGACCATGTCTTAACTTCTAAGGTGGGTAGACTGTAAGCCTTCTGAAATTTTAGGATATACAAGGATTACCGATTGATTTGAATAATTTCAGTTAGGATGATAATTGGTGCCTCATGGACTCCCACTTTCCATTTAGATCATTTTGTGTCCCCAGCCGTGTCACTAATAATCGAAATACGAGCCCAGTTGTTACCTTCAAACAAATTTTACATGCACGATCTAGACGAGTCCATCTTCATCTAGGTATATCATGTCCCACTCAAACACGTCCCCTTGTACTTTATTTTTATGGTACGACTTTCAAGTAAAAAGGACTAGCTATAACTCTTACCATAATACCGGTATACTTTCCGACTTTCACTAGAGCCTCAACCTTGACACAATTCCTTCGACCCAATATGTAGTGGTAATCTACTCGAAGCCCACTACGCACATGTCACTAGTGTGCCACTCAATTGTGTCCTCTTGTGCTACTTAAACACAAAAGTCACTGAATGCGCATTTTAGGCTTTAGGAACTTAGCTAACCAACCTGACTGGCAACTAGCTCAACCACTTGAGTTAAAGCCTATTCTAGGTTACTCTAACCTAGTAGACATAGTTTTATCCTGGGATCTTGTTTAGTCCATATAGATTGAGATCCAAGGTTCATCCAACCAACGATTGATGCCAGATAGGGAACTCATTAAGACCAGTAAAATCCATCTAGGCATACCACCATAATTGGACTATAAAACCGAACTATTTGGAATAGGTCCCTGTACCTATGATGTAGTCTCTACCTCTTAGAATGTGAAGTCATTCGTAACCCTTATCCAATCTACCAGGAAGTCGAGATACGATTTTATATTGCATTTATACCCCTTGCTCGTGTGTTTAGATAACCACGGAAAAGATCACAATCTGGATTTCTCAAATTTCATTCCCTTGTTGGAACCTTGTTTAGAAGTTCGAGAATGGAACTTATGTATTGCACAGGTTGCAAGCTCTCCTAAAGAATGAGCGAATCTTAGATTTAGCCAGTGACTAGACTAGAGTAGCCCAATCTAGCGGATAAGACTATAGGTTCATAAACACTCTTTCTATCTGCATCGTTGGAGACTTTCTACCCGCTCTGAAATGTCATATTTGCTCTCGATTATTCTTCCTTATCTTCCTGTCCTTCCTGCTGTTGAGCGACGAATACGCATATTTATTAGAATTTATCAATATTCCATGGCTACTTGTGTAAATTTGTTGCTTGTTAAATTTTGGATTGCTTGATAAATAGGAGAGGATTATAGCTACCATATGCTTAGATATCTGTTGGTAGGAGTTCTAACAACTAGTTAGAAAATTATAAGATTTAGTTTGAGGAGTAGTGTGACCAAAGATGGATAGAAATCCTAGAGGCTATGTAGTTACAAATGGCTAGAAGGAGGATATAAACTATTTCAAGAATGAAAATTTAGGGAGATTAAGGTTAAGGTAGATTTTTTTTGAATTTTAAGAATAGTTGTGAATTAGAATTTCGAGGACGAAATTATTTTTAAGGTGGGTAGATTTGTAGCTCCCCTTCCCAAATTTTTTTTTTAAAATATTTTTATTATTATTTATTTTAATTGAATGGTTATTAAATATAAATTATTTACTATTATTACTATTACCATTTTATTCTTTAACAAAAGATATATGTGTATATATATATGTATAATATATATATATATATATATATATATATATATATATATATATATATATATATATATATATATGTATAATATATATGTGTATATATATATGTATATATATATTATATATATATATATATATATATATATATATATTATATATATATATATATATATATATATATATATATATATAATATATATATATATATATTTATATATATATATATATATATATATATAATATATATATATATATATATATATATATATATATATACATATATATGGATGTATAGATAAATACATGTGAGTGAATATAATTATATTTTAAATATCGTATGATTACAATATTACTATAAGTTAGAAAATATGTTAATATATAATTTTGTGGAAAATATAGATACAAATGAGTACCTATATATATATATATATATATTTTATGTTCTAATAAAATATTATACGAGTATTGTATATATCCACTGTAGATATGTATATGAATATTTCTAAAATTAATTATAAATATATAGGTGAAGGGCACACCCATAGATATATATATATATATATATATATATATATATATATATATATATATATATATATATATATATATATATATATATATATATATATATATATATATATATATATATATATATATATATTGATTAAATAGGCATGTATATATATTCATGATTTATTAAGGTGTATACATATATACATATATGTGGTTGTATATATAAAAATACATTAAGTGCGTATATATATATGTATAAACGTACCTGTATATATATATATATATATATATATATATATATATATATATATATATATATATATATATATATATATATATATATATATATATATATATATAAGAAATATAATAATAGAAATAAATAAATTAGAAATACTATTATATCCCAATAAAGCTGGTTTGCATTGACAAAGCTTGGGTGTTGTCACTTCCCTGTTGTCTATGCCCATCAAAGCTAATGGTCCCTGGAATGCTGCCAGAGCTTAAGTGAGCTTGCTTTTGCTTGCACAAGAATTTCAATAAGGCAAATAGAAGAATAGAGAAATAAAAAGAATAAGCAATGGGAGCAGCAGGCTCATGCCGAGAAGCCAACAGCCCGGCCTATTTTCCCTACACCAGCCGCGTGGGCCAACCCGAGCAACCAGCCAGCAAGGCCCGAGCCTGGCCCAGCCCTCCCAAGCCCCAGGCCGAGCAATTTTTTCCCATTGTTCTATTCGCAGCTCAGCGTATATATACGTATGTGTATATACATCGAAGAGGAGCGGAACATCAAAACCCTAACCACCACATGACGGCGCACCACCCTCCCTGACACCCTGGACGGCTACCCGCCGTCGGCATCACCTCCGCACGCGGCCAGAGCCGCCGGAGGCAGAACGCGTACGCGAAACAGGGATGAAACGACAACAGTAATAGCAAGGGTCGCAGCGACTTTGCGACGCAATATCTCAACGATCGTGCGATCGTTTCCTGTCCTGTAAATGCTGGTACGATCTAGACATAACCAACTTTGCTTCCCTTCAAGTAGAAAGTTTTATTTCGCTGTGTACGCGACGAGAATGGAGGCCAAAGAGGCCGAAAAACCTGTTTAAAACAGGACAGAAACCCGTTCCAAACGCCCAACTTGGCGTCAAATTTTCTGCCAAACCATCACCAGTTTTGAATTTGTGTTTGAAGAGATCTATAGATGACTTATAGGAGATTATAACCCATCTTATAGAATTTGAAATCATCGAATGACCGATCAGAAAACAGATTTCAAAGTTAGAGAAAAACCTGTTTTTAAAAACTAGAAAATCAATAAAAACCATCCGATACGACGTGCGTCCCGCCAAACCGGGCGACGTGGTCGCGAACCGAAGGCATCGAAAGGTGCATAACGGCTTCGTGGTCGTGTGGGCTTTGACGGAATTCAAATTGGTCGCGTGTGCGCGACGAATTTGATGCGTATCTGTCGGAATCGCCCCGTATCCGTGTAATGCAAATTCAGTCATAACTTTGTGTGCGCTCGTCAGATCGAGACAAAACTTGCGCCAACAGGACCGTATCATTTTTTTGGTCCTGTATGCCAAGTTTGGTCCAATTCTGAGATAGTTGAATCGTACGCCGTTTTGCGGGCCTTACGGTCCCACTCAACGGGCAATTTTGTGCACGGCCCGCCGAAATCCAATTTTGGACATACGGTTGGGTTCGTATCAAAAAATGGATCTATAGACATGTAGTTTGACAACTTTAGAAATCGTTGAATCTGGCACGTTTTTCGGTGCAAAGCGGGTCCAACGGCGGGCACCCTTTTAGCCCGAAATTACCGTTTTACTCTTGTGTCCAGAATTGGACTTAAGGACAGGCAATTCTAGCTATTTTGACTATTCTGAGAACATTGGTAATGTTTATTTCAGCTTTTGGGGACTGTTGTAAGGGTTTTGACTATTGTGGCACATTGAGTGGTTCAGATTGTCGGTTTCACCAGCAGAGGACCACAGGCGAGTACAGTTTATTGTCTGCATTTCGATATTGATTTTCACTATATTTCATTGGTTGGCCATTGGTTATGTGATTATTTTCTATTATAAATTGTTGAGTCGGAAATGAGAAGTACCAAGGATGTACGATCTGACGTTAGACCGTGTAGACCGTGTTTTTTATTGTATTTATTTCTTGTAGACAGTGTAGACAGTGATTTATTTTCTGCAAGTAGACATCGTAGACAGTGCTTATTTTCTGCAAGTAGACATCGAAGACAGTGCTTATTTTTCTGCAAGTAGACATCGTAGTCAGTGCTTATTTTTTATGCAAGTAGACATCGTAGACCGTGCGGTGTAGTGCCCCAGACCGATCACATATCAAAGGTACTTCTCACAGTTGGAGGAAGTATTTTGTGTCTATTTATTTGCTATTGGTTTTCCGTATTTCCTGTTTATTTTCAAAAACATGTAATTGATGTCTAACCTCTGTTGTATAGTCATTTTCTTTATTTAAAATTGCATTCAGTGAATTGTGCTCGTTCCATTCCTGACTAGAAACCAACATTTTTAGGTTAGCCGTGGATTCACTTAGCTTAGGGAGTGATGGGAATACTTGCAGACAAAAGCCTAGAGACTAGTTAGATAGTTGAGTTGTAGTCATTCATTTATTTGTACAAGTTTATATTTTTCTATAAATGTAAAACTTGTGATCATTGTAAGTTAAATTAATTATGTGAATGCGTATTATTTGTGATTTGATCTTCATGGCCGTGACAGCGTTCTACCACCGACACTGCGACGTAGGCTGGCTTGGACACGTCTCGTATCCAAAAAAGTGGGTGCGGGTCGTGACAAAAATATCCAACTATTATGGTCATCTTTGCTGCTCCATCCTCAACTATCCGAATCCAAAATTTGGCGCTGCGCAGATCTATTCGAGGTTCGACCTGCCCGGTCAGGTCGCGGGGTTCGGGGCAGCGCCCTAATTTTTTTAATAGATTTTGGCTGTCGATTCCTTCATCGAAAATCATCTGTCTGCCTTTGGACTGCTTAAAACCAGCATCTCGTCCGGCGTCAGAAACCGCCACCACCACCATCACGATTGATCAAAAATAATTAAAATTACATCAATCCTATGCCTTCCGAAGGAGTTCACACATAATCTAGATTTAAAAATTAAAATAATAAGCATGATCAACCCTCGTGATTTTAATTACATCCACAGCAACAACAACATCCACGACATATCCGTGGTTTAAACAACATAATAAAAAACATGCATTGGACCATAATAGTTCGACCTAAGATGCCTGCAAAACCGAGTTAGAACAGATCTACATCTACCGACAATTACACAGCGCAGGTTTTATTGGACAACATGGACGTATCAATCAATACGTAGATCCAAAGTGGCTCTGATACCAATTGATGGAACTGGAGATTCCCAGGACCCTTCCTTTGGTGTGCGTATTGATCGATAGAAAGTTAAACAGATCTAATACGTGTTCTAACCCTTCATAGACGGAAACTAGGGTTCACGAATTATACCTGCAGCAGAAAGAAGATAAGTAATTCCTGGCAATCTCGAGCGGACGACCCCAAGATCTTCTGCACGTATTCCTTCATCGAGTTGGACGTCGTGTGGGCGACGATCTCCCAAACTTTTCTTCTTCTTGGCAGCCTTCTCTTTCTCTTCTTACGTGAATCACGAATTTAGAGAAAGTTTCAAATTTTTGATCAGTAATCTGGCAGCCAGAGAATAGAGGATATATATAGGCTATGGCAGGGACCATGAAGAGAAATTAGGGTTAGTCCTCCTAACGAATCTTGATATCCCGTGTTTAGCCCGAACACACAATCCAGGCCCATTAACAATAGCTCGGTCCACTAATGAGCTATTATTGCACTACCTCCCTAATCCCAAATTATGTTTGTGGACTCCTTTTATTATATGCCCGTTTGGCTCGCCATGTTAAGATATCGTATGTCCGTCGATCAAATTAAGTTACTGACAACTATATTGATTCGATATCTTTTATCCTTAAGTAGTACCGCTCAACTTTATTTGTCATGTCGGATATAATCCACCTGCAGGGTTTACATGACAATCCTTATGAGCTCCTTAAGGGGACATCATCAACCCGATGTATCGAGACATGGATTCTATTTATAATCAACAGCCCATCATACATACAATGTTATTACGCAATTCATAGAGGATGTTGATCCATAATGAATCTCACTCTTTTATGAGTCAAAGTAATGCACACTGCATATACATATCCGTTATTATATCCGGATTAAGAGCACAAGCATCTATAATAACATAGGTGTTTGTTCTCTTATGTAGTCAGTACAAAGAGAACAACCTCAAGTGGTCCTGTTCAATACACACAAAGTGTACTAGTGTAAACCTATAGTCAAGATAGACTAATACCAGATTATATTACAACCTTTCTAATAGATTGTCCAAGTCCATCTAGGTCGTGAACTATTTATATACTCCATAGGGAACTGATAATATGATCTTCTGTGTGATGCCACACACCATATTATCTACAATATAGAATATCAGACATTTGCATTAACACTTGCAACAAATACAATATGCAAACATTTGCCCATATGATTCTCATTCAAAATTTAAGGAAATAAGGTTACTACAAAAGTTATGCTTTTAGTATATAACCCTAACACCGCTGTGGGGGCATGTATGACATCTGGGGCATGAATGGTGGAACACCCTGAGGCCCGTACTGTGGAGGATATGAGGGATATGGAAGAGGATACTGTGGGGGGTATAAGGAAGGATATTGAGATGGATTCTATGGAGGATACTGGGGTGGATATGATGGTGGATACTGTGGAAGCTACGGTGGTGGATATGATGATGGATATGGTGATGGATATGGTAGGGGCTGCTAGGGTGGATAAGAGGGTAGATACTGTGGAGGCTATTGTGGGGGATATGATAATGGTGGATGTAGGGGTGGAATCTGTGGTAGGGACTGAGGTGGATAGGGTGGTGGAGGCGGTAGGTACTCCTCTTGAGTTGCAGGGTTCCCGGGGTCTGTCTGCCCCACTTGAGGTGCCGAGGCTTACTGCTAAGTAGTAGTTGGTGTCATCACAGGCTGCATTCCGGATGGTGCTGTTGTGGTAGAGGAAATGGGTGGCTGACCCACTGGTCCTTCTTGAGCAGTCGTGTTTCCATCAGTAATGGCGAGGGGAGTAGTGCGTCCACTACGAAGATTCATCCTATATTGGCACGAAGATTTGTTTTTGGTTAGAACAAAGTCAAACTGGATGTAATCAAGCAGTCAAACAAGAAATTTAGAAGAGGTCAAGGAAGGTATTAATAAGTGGATGAGATTCTATATCCTATTCCTATATGCAGGCTTATTGGGCACAGTCATGTAACCCAACAATATTATTAGACCTGCATGGGCCACCACAAAAACATGTAACACCCCAGTCCCATAATACATAAGACCAAGTACGTCAGCATTCTAGCTGCACATATACAAAGAATACACAAATATGTGGTATCCTCGTATTTATACATAAGCTGTAAATAATAGTACATGATAAGCCACACTATAATAACTATATCTCATCCACAGCTCAACACAAAATGAATAAATAAGTCTCAATGATAATAAAAAAAAGTCAAGAGATAGCCGGGTGATCATTCCCATACCAAACAACTATGAAAAAAATAGTCTCAACTAAATGGAGTCCAACCTCCTCAAAAATAGAACAATAAAGATAAAAGATGTCCACTACAAAATCTCAAAAAATAAAGAGGAAACTAAGTATCAGCGGGAGATGCCTCGTCATCGACGTATGCAGGATCCAAAGCTGCTCCGTACTCCTGGGGATAGTCCTGCTCGTCTAATCCTGGAGAGATCACCAGGTCCTCAGAGGGACGTAACAAGATACAGAAAAATATGCCGAAATAACTGAATGTGTAAAGATGCGACTATGACTCTACTGGATCTTCTAATCGTCTATGTAAGATGCACTTTGAGGACAACGTTCTACGCAGGGGCTGTAGGATCAGCAGAGTAATAAAGAATGGCAGTAAGTAGCGCTCATCCGAGTCTCTATCGGCCAGGGGCAGAAGGTAGTGCTCATACGAGGCACTATCGGCCCACAAATGTGTGTAAAAAGTAAATGTAGCCCCTATGCTAGTAGCTGTCCTCTCCTGCCAAAGCTTCTGTCCAAGATGTATCCACAGCCTATCTATTTGGCAACTGCTACGACTTCTAACTCAATACACTAGTAGCAATTACCTCATATCCGTCGCACGACCTATACGTATCGATGGCCAATCAAGTACGCAAGTCCGTGTCCTATATGAACTCACTCATCATATGATACACATATCTCATGGCCATAGGAGATATGAAAATATCCCACACTTATAAGGTGGTCGTCTAACTCTAGGTCGACATGCATAATAGAATATAAAAATAACAAAAACGACTGAATCAAGTCGCTCGCACCCAAGTGTGACTTGGACGCACCACATAAACAAAATGACAAATAAGAGAATAAAAGATGCACTAATAAAATATACTAAAAATAAATTAGCACAATCAGAATCTATAGCAAGGTATACTTGCCTTCGGTGCGAAGAGGGCAAATCCAAATATCGCAAGCGCCAACACAAAACTCACAATTCACAGATGGCTCCGGATGCTGAAACAAATATCAAAAATGTTCTCGGTGAAAAAGATATATCTAGGAAACACCTGTCCGAAAGTCAAATTCCGAAACAGAGGGAAAATCGTAATTTTGGGTCAAAACGATATCCGCCGTTGGACCTGCTTTGCAACGAAATGCGCACCAGTGTCTACGGTCTTTAAAATCGTCAAACTACATGTCTATGGTTCCGATTTGAGGAGACGAACCCAACGGTATATCCAGTTTTGGATTCCGATGAGCCGTGCACAAAATCGCCCATTGGATCGGGTCGTGGGCCCCGCCAAAAAGACGTTTCGGGCGACCTTCTCAGATTTGGACCAAACATGGCACACAAGACTAGAATTACGATTCGGACCTGTTGGCATAAGTTTCGTCTCAATCCGACGACTGTACACGAAGTTATGGTCAGGTTTGCAAAGTGTCGATACAGGGGTACCTTGACGGATACGCACTGATTTCGTCGTGCACACGCAACGAAATCGAGTTCCTTCTGTTCTCACACGTTGAAAACATCCATACGCGCCTTTCGATGTGTATAGTGCACGACCACGTCGCCCGGTTTGTCGGGGCGCTCGCCGTATCGGGATAATTTCTAAGTTTTACTATTTTAAAAAATAAGTTTTTCGTCAAATTTTAACATCGATTTAATTCGTGCATAGAAATTGAAATACAGATCTACAAGTTGCATTTTAATCTCGGTTATGTTAACTTCAACTGCCTTTAATTTGTTTCTCGGTAACCCTAATATTCTGATCGAAAACTGGCTTCTAAGTTGAGGTTTTAACCTAGTTTATATACTCTGTTTTTGTCAGTTTTTTACTCCACTTTGCGTTGAGTTTTACGGCGGTCCAGTGGGTTATGCCGAAATTCCTTTGAAGGGACTTGAAGTGGGTTGTGTGGGGATTCTAAATAACTTTACGAAATTAAAAATAATCGACGATGGACTGAGTAATCATGGTGGGAAGTCGGGTACCGTGCAATCGAAAATCTGGTATTGCACTTTGGGTGCGGTCGGCCTGGGTTGAGCAGCGGCGCTCCGGTAATTGCCGACGGTGTGCAGGAGGTGGGGTATGTGCGCGGGCTACTTGAGGTCGCTCCTGAGTCGATGATTTGAGCATTCACGAAGAAGTTTAGAAGAATCCCTCTCCGAAATTTCGTGCGCATATATATTCGGTTCCTTCGAATTGGATTAGGATTTAATTAAGCCGAGTTTTAATTGATTTAGGTTTAAATTTTAGTCTATCTAGTAGAGAATCCCTCTAAGAATCTACAGGATTTTATTTGGGATTATTTGATGAAGATTTGGTTGAAATCAAATCTTAAATTTTTATATATCTTCCTCTCAGCCGAGAGGAAGCAGCCGCTCGAGTTTGCTAGGGCACTGTAGCCGGTTTTAAGGTTCTTTTTTTACTTATATATATATATATATATATATATATATATATATATATATATATATATATATATATATATATATATATATATATATATATATATACACACACATGAGAATCCTATAAGTTTTAAATAAGTATCAAAAAAATTTTATAACATTTGTAGACTATATTTAGTAGCAATTAAAATATCATGCAACACAAGCATACATATTTATATATATATATATACATATATATCAACTACTTATTTAATTCGAAAATAATATAGCAAAAAATAATTTAAAGTACTAAATTAATTAGAAAAATATTGGGGTTTTACACTCTGGCCCTATCAAACTATAATAATTGAGGAGGTAATAGTGGACAAGTTGCTTCTGCTGCTGTTGCCATGTGCCTCGGCACCTGCTGAACTGGTTGGGGTGCCAGAAGTGCTGGAGCTGTTTGCCTCAGGGTCTGCTGAGCATAAACTATGGCATGTTGCTCAGAAAAATCTTTAACCTTGTCCTGCCCTGACCGCATCTTAAGCAAAATCCAAGATGAGTTCAACAATCCTTCTTGATTTGACCTATTTTTCGCTGTAGTTGTTGGTGGCCTTATTGTATGGCATGACTCTCTACTGCTGGTGTGTGGGGATCTTCTGATAAATCCATCCTGAGTCACTCTAACTAGTATAGCTGTTGGAGTGGGGCATCTCTGTGTCTGCTGTAACTCCTTGTAAAGGCGCTCCTGGCTATGAGCCTTTTGCTAAGACGACAAGAGGAGAGACTGGACTGTGTGGTAGTATATGTCTTGAGCTCTGGTACTAGCCCTTGGTGGCACCTATTCACTCTTTCTCGTTCGGTCGGTATCAATACCGCACCGAATTTGCTCAAGAGACTTAATTTCGTATCGTACTCGTCCATCGACATGCTCTCCTGCTTCAGATGGAGGAACTGGTCATAGAGGACATCTCGAACATGGACATGGAGAACCTTTCGTTGAATAGATCATAGAACTTCTTCCATGTATGTCCGTGCCCATTATCCTTTAAGAGTAAGTCTACTGTTGTCATCTATAAGTTTGCAAGCAACTGTGATGCCTTTAGTAGCTTCTCCATGCTAGAACCTCTAAGGGTCCCTCGGTACGCTTGAAACTCTTGGGCTTCATATCGATGAAGTTCTTAATGGAACCTCATAGGGCTGTAAAGGTGGTGCTGGTACTGAGGCTGAAGGTAGAGTTGGAGGCCTATCTAGTGAGGCTAGTCGGAGGTGGAGGCATCTGCTGTCCAGACTGAGGTTGGAACTGTTATGGGAACATTGGAGGATGTGGTGGCACATTCCCACCTTTAGGCACTGTAGTAGTATGCCCATTCTAGCTGATATGTGGTACTTGAGTCGGAATGTTTTGTTGTATCGTCGGTGGTGTCATGGTAGCTCGTTGTTGTCCTTGATGGTACGGAGTAACTGGGGATGCCACCAGAGACTACGATGGGATCTGTTCCTCTTGAGCTGCTCAATAACCAACTATGATAGTAATGGTGGAAACTCGTCCGCTGCAAAGGTGCATTTTACGGGAACGAAGGTAAGCATAAGTTAGAACAGATTCAAGCAAGAGGCAATTCAAGCAATCAATTGAGAGTGCAAAAAATTGGAGTAGTAGGAGGTGAATAATCAATAAGTTGTGGATAAGACACTATTTTCTAATCCTATATGCACTCGTATCAACACAATTACTTAGCCGATACAATTTTTTATGACCTGTATAGGCCACTACAAAAACATGTAACGTCCCAGTCCTAATTACGTAGGACTAGGCATATGTAACATGCCAGCTGTATGCATACGAAGAATAATCTAATATATGAAATCAACATATACACATATAAGCTATAAATAAATTATAGTAACAACAGGTCAGGTAGTTTTATATCTTATCCACATAGGCATCAAAAATAGTCCAATAATGAAATACATGTCAAACGAGAATATATAGCCGGGTGGAGACAAATCCACTACCAAACAGCTACGAAAAAGAGTCTGAGAATACTGGATTCCGACCTCCTAAAATAAACAAAAGAAATGAAAAATAATATAGCAAACTAAAATGTAGCAAATGTCATGTCCACTAAAATAATGATCACTAAAACTCGGAAGGTAAAACCTCATCAACTGAGAAAAAAGATCCAAGACTGAGCCGTACTCCTAAGGGTAGTCCTAGTCGTCTAATTCTGGAGAGATCACCAGATCCTCAGAGAGACGTAACAAGATACATAAAAAATATGCCATATAAACTAAATATAATAAGGATGAATGCAATAGGGTACCTAACTATTCTACAAGCATGGACATTCTAGCTAAAATGGGATGGGCATGTTCCCCTCTCTGGGGACCAGGGGCCTCAAACCATGACATTCCTCGAACGTCAAAGGCTAACAGGAACAGTAAAAGGGGTAATCAAGCTCGTATCTCCAACGGAGCTTCCGGGTACGAAAAGGAAAGTGCATACTTGGCCTACACGTAAAGAAACTGTCCTCTCCACCCCATGCATATCCGTGTCTTCTCCACGACACATATAAACCTCTAATAACTGCCAAGTCTACTACTCATGCATATTATATTAGAAGTTATATCCTATCTGTCGCACGTCCCACACGTATCGGTGCCAATCCGACTATGAGAGTCCGTGTCCTATATGTGACTCACCACTCATAAAACTCAAGTGTCAAGGCCGTAGAAGACATTCCAATATCTCACAATAATGGGGAGATCCTCTAGTACTAAGTTATCATGAATAAAATAAGTAACAACAATAAAAATGACTAACTCAGTCGCTCGCACTCAAGTATGACTTGGACGCACAGTTTAATAGAAACTAATAATATGCTAGAATGCCAATAAATAAATAGTAAATAGTGGCAAGGTATCTTGTCGGGGGTGGTGTGCTGAATGGTTATATCTAGTAACTCAAACTGTCAGATCAACGAAGCAATAAAAGTAGAACTTCCATAAACGTCCTCGGATGCTGAAACATACATCATCAACATTTTTAGAATAAGAGAAATGTCTTTGATCGCCTACCCATAAGTCCAATTCTGGATAAAGGGGTAAAATCATAATTTTGGGTCAAATCGATGTCCGTCGTTGGACTACTTTGTACCGAAAAGTATGCCAAATCTTACGGTCTCTAAAGTTATCAAGTTATATATCTATGGGTCCGATTTAATGATATGAACTCAACTGTATGTCTAAATTTGGATTCCGGTAAACCATGCATAATTTCGCTCATTAGATCGGGTCGTGGGTCCGCCAAAACAACGTTCCGGTTAACTTTCTCAGAATCGTACTAGACTTGACTCATAGGACCAAAAAATGACATGAATCCAGTGGTGCAAGTTTCGTCTCGATGTGACAAACATGTACAAATTTATGGGCTAGTTTAAAAAATGATCGATACGGGGTACCTTGACCGATAGGTCTAGACTTGTCGTGCACATATAACCAAATCGAGTTCTGTCGAATCCCACACGTCGGCAAAGTTGATACGCACCGTTCGATGCTTTTGTTTCGTGACCGCGTCACCCGATTGTTGGGGAGAACACCGTATCGATAAAATTTATCGAATTTCTACAATTTTAAAAACTATTTTTCTTGATTTTGGACATCTATTTTCTCGATACATAGTGGATGAAATTAAAATCTATAAAATGGTTTTTAAAGTCGTTCAGGTCTTCTACAATTTTGTTCAAGCAAAAATTTGAAACACCTAACAAGTGCACAGTTAATCGCCTTCCAAATAGGGTGGTTGGTTGTCCTATAACTATTTAAAAAACAGTTTTTCTTCTTAATTTTTTGCATCGATTTGCGTCGCGTTCATCGTGAATCAAGTAAGTATACTTAAAGAGAATGGTAGGTGGTTAAGTAGACAATAGATAGTAGTTGGTAGATCAAAATTTCATTGAACAGAGATGAACAAATTCGTGTGCAAAGTCGAGTACCTTGTTGTTTCTATACAGAAGAGAGACTGTGTTCTTCTTGTCTTCCCTCGACAACAGCGATCGTCGGTGGTGCTACGATGGTCTCACGGTGGCGCAGACAAGTAGGGCAGATCGCAATAGGGTTGGAGATGCTTTGGGATCAGAGTTTAGGGTTCACGAAAGTATTTGACAGGTTTTCGAAAAACTTTCGACCATATATAGTCGATGATTTAATCAAAACTTTTAATAGAATTTGATCAGGATTTGAACTAGGATTTAGGATAATCTGGGGAAGAATATGATTAGGATCATGCAGGAAAAATTTGGTTCTTGACAATTTTTTCCTATCAAGAAAGGTTTTTCTGGACGATTAATATTCGTTATTTAGGCCATAGTTAAGAAAATTTTCCATCTACCTTAACGGTTTTTTTAAAAATTTCCTTGACGGTTAAAAACACAAGAAATGATTCTTAGTTGATGGTTTAAAATCGTCAAGGGAACGAATCCAGAAAACCATCAAAGAAAAAATGAAGACTTTTCTTGACTCTGGCCTAGATGACGGATCTAGAACCGTCAAGAAACTCTTTCGTGGTGGGAAAAAACCGTCAAGAAAAGCCATTTTTCTTGTAGTGTTTAAGATCGTATGTGTCATAGCACTATCTACCACACATATATCTAAGCCAAGTTTCTTCTTTTGAATACCCATAATCATGAAGCACAAGAAAATTTTATGAACATATATTTTAGCAAAAATAAAAAAATGATGATATCATATTTGTTGGCCCATTAGTCATGGTCGAACTAGATTTTAATATGATCTAACCCTGTCTCGATATAAGGGCTACTTGGACGAACAACAACAGCCTGTGCCTGCTACCATTCAAGATTTTGGAACTTGGAGTTGTGTTTTGTCGTCGCGTTTGTATTTCTATTATTAATGTATTTTTGCATTTTATTGAGTCTAGGAATACATTGTAAACCGCGTCGTATTAACAGATAGGCTACCCAAGAAATATTTTCAAAATACATTTTCATTTTGAAAACAAGCCCACTCACAAAGCCCAAAACTATTTCTTAACTGCTTGAAAACTCAAAAGCCCAGAAACATGAGTTACAAACCCAAAACCAAACCAATTCTGGACTAGCAAAATTCGGTATGAATTCGCCCCGAATTCGGCCCGAGTTCGACTACCTGAACATTGGATTTTAAACTCAGTCTTCTCGCGGTTACGGATGCAACGGCTATATGTCGAGATTCTCTCATAGAATTTTGTCCGAATTCTGACCAAATTCTCCCTTTGGAAATCCTATAAATAGAGATGAAACTCTACCATTTCAACTCACTCATTCACTTTCATATCTCTTCTCTCTAAGCGTACTACGATCTTCCAAAGCCCCAGTAAGCTTTCAATTTCAAATTCCAAGCTAGTTACAGACCTCTAGTCGATTTACAGTACGGTACGATCTAGAAGTTCAGTGTGATTGTAATCAAGAGACTTGATAGAAGTGAGACACTTTACAATTAAAGTTGGTCGAGTACTTCGAATCAAACCTCGCATTGTAGAAGTTGCAAGGACTTCGTGTGATTTTAACTGGGAGCTAGAGTTCTCTCGACTGGATTAGTCCTCACAAGAGGGAGACCAGTATACATCGTCATCTTTGCGTTTGTTCTTTGCACTTTACTTTTACTTACTGATAACTGTGATATATTTATGTGATCTTGCTGCTAACAATTTTTAATAGATAATATTTTGCTACCTACTCTATTCACCCCCTAGAGTATATTGTAGGAACCCTAGAGGGGGGTGAATAGGGTCAAGCTAACTAAACAAGCACTTAGCACAAGCTAATTGGCAATTTAAAAATATAAGTGCAAGAGAAGAAGCAAACACAATACCGACACCCGATATATCCTGGTATCCTCCTAAGAGGCAGTCCAGTCCCGGAACTCTCTCCGGCTTTAATCCACTATTTAAGCAAATAGTTACACACGAGTTTGGATCCGAAGAACTCGCCAACTTCTTACACAAGAGCTTTAATCCGAAGGGCTCTCCGACTTCAACCGAGAGTTTGGATACGAAGACTCCCCAACTTCAACCGAGAGTTTGGATACGAAGACTCTCCAACTTCAACCTTTCACAATAGGTTTTGATCTCCTTATATAATAGGATGAAGATCTCACTTTTCAACTCAATAACTCTAACACAATTTGTGGATGGCAAATGAAAGCTTTGTAGAGTTGTATGTGGATAAGCTTTGGTGGTTTAGGAATTTTTAGGCTCAAAGCATCAACCTTGAATGAAGGGGTTCAAGGCTATTTATAACCAAAGCTTGAAAAGAAGCCAAAGGCAACTTTTCAGTCACGAACCGGCATACCGCCGGTATGATCCGGCATACCGGCGGTATACCGGTCTGGAATTGCAACGGCTAGAAATAGAGCCGTTGGGATCATTAATTGCTGGAAATCCGACCGTTGGAATTTTAACGTTTCGGAAGCGGTATACCGTCGGTATGATCCGGTATGCCGTCGGTATGCCGGTTTTGTAAATAGAAACTTTCTGTGAACAAAAACCGGTATACCGTCGGTATACTCCGGTATACCGTCGGTATGCCGCTTATCCACCAAAAATGATCCTGGGCTTATTTCTGCCCTAGCTTTCGATTTTGCCATCCATTTCTTGTGTTTACAATTATTCCTAAGACTCATTACAGACTCCAGATATACTTAGACAGGTGCAGACTTCTTCAGAGTCTTGAAATGATGATGGCATGGCTTGGCTTCTTCCTTTGATAGGTGCTGGCTTTTTCACTTGGCGGCAGCTGTCCAAAGATATCCAGTTTGTAAAAACTGAATACCTTTCGGGGGCTTCGCCCCCGAACCCCCGACGAGGGGCGCTGCCCCCTCGACCCCCGTCCGCTGACCGGGCAGCGGAACCCCCGGTGCGTGGCTCCAGAGATGTCGTCGGATGGTTCAGAGAAATCTTGTGGGATCCGTCGTCTTTGGCCCACCATGATTTCTTCATTGCATATGTCCACATTGATCTTGCTTATTGCTTTTCTGCATGTACATGTTAGACGAACAAAGCAATATACATAGTAGCAAGTATGATAAATTAAAGCACATTAGGACTATGCAAAGTTTAAGTATAAGTGCTAAGGTGATGGCATAAATGTTAGTGATATCATAATGATTAAACTTAATTGAATGACCACAATCAAAAACATAGTTTTGATTTTGGCAACCCAATTAAATTTAAGATAGATAAGCTCATATCACTAAGATGTAAACCAAAGGGCACATATCACCAAAGATATAAGTATAAGTAGAAATGTTATAGTGATAGTATGAAGATTAGTGATAATGAAATGCTAAACTTAACAGATTAACCATATTCAAAAATATGATACAATCATTGGGCCAACAATCTCCCCCTTTTTGATTATGGCAAATCGGTTAAGTTTAGTATGGACAGTATAGATGCATGTATCACTAATATACAAAAGACATAAGCAATATCACTGAAAGCATACTACTTAGATTACTTATAAAAGCATACTTAAACTTACTTCTCCCCCTTTGACATGATCAAAAATAGGCTCCCCCGTACTAATAGATAAGAAATCAATCTTAAGTACATAAATCAGAGCATGAGGAAGGCATAGACAATCATGATCAAGAAATACTAAAGAAAAACAATGGAAGAATGGTGTAATGACAAGTGTATAAAACTACATACCAAATGTAGAGTACGAAATAGAAAGTTGCTTGTCATAACACAATATGGTTGGTAAAACTAAAAGTATTTGAAAAGCAAGAAATAAGTAGTTTACCAACTTGAAATCCAAGGAATAAATCCAAAACACAATAGGATATGAAATATTGCTCCAGTTTTGGAAAAGAACTATGAAATAAAGGATTTCAAACAAAAGCCATGAGGAATAGATAATTGCAACTAATAGATACCAATTGAAAAGATGTAAACTTGAAACATTGATCAAAGAAACCATTAATAATCATAATTGTCCACAAATAAATAGTGGAACAAAATAAAAGAATGATCAATGTAAAATATTGTAATTGATATAAGGTAATCTCATTATTTGCAAAATCTATATGCTTATCCAAGTTCATGCATTTGAACTCAATTACCTTATCATGCTATATGAATACCCTTTAGATAAACATGAAGGTAAAGGAGAAAAATACTTGAAAAAGAGAAATTCAGTCGACTTGAATGCTCCCCCTCAAAGTACTACCAAAGTTGATAAAAATCATGAATTTTGGATAAGTCCTCAACAAGGAAAGCCAAATCAATTAAGCATGGAAGAAAAGCCAAAGTAACGAAAGCACAATAGTCATCAAGATAAGATATGAAAGTTAATATTAACAAGATGACTTATTTAAACCATATACAAGAGAGAGATAAATAATAAGGACACTTGCATACACTCTCATAAATCCTTCACAAATAAAAATATCATGACCACAATAATAGGAAATAAAATTGAAGAAATATGGTCAATGATGAACTAGGTATACGACATATTAAAGGGTATAAATAAATAGGACCAATTAATTTGCTCCCCCTCAAAATATGCGTATCTAGTTCCAAAGCACTTATAGCATAAAATAGATAACAACAAGATCTAAGGGTAAATCAACTATGGATTTCTCTCCCTTGCTCGATGCATATAAGGCTACAATATCGTCAAAAGACGAATAATGTCATCTTTAGTCAAGAGAGATATCCAAATAATACTCACTAAAGATGAAAAATCAAAAGAATATTCTAATAAAGCACATATAATCAAAAGATGGCATACATTAGTCTATATAGAAGAATCTCATATTTAAATATGATAGATCAATGTATGTAATCCTTTGAGAAAATGTCATCATGAAAAAGAATAAAGTCAATTAAGAACAATCATGATGATAGACATAATATAACTCAAAAATAAAATAAAAATAAAACTCAAACATCATGTCCATGATTATCTAATTAAGAAATAATCAACCAATTTATTGCTTTGCATGGACTAGATATGTTTTATCGCATATGTACCCATCAACCGGATAATATTCAAACTTTGCTACTTCTAAATGAAAGACCAATAAAGTTCAAATAGCAAAGGTCATATGTGATAAACCATGAGTAGTCAAAGTAGAGTAATAAATTAACTTGACATTTACAAAATTAGATAGTTTAGGACTACTCAATCATTAGGAACATTCATAAAGTAAACAAATGAATAAACATGATCCAATGATAAATCTCACCAAGAGAAAATTCAAAATCCATATTTATAAAGAATCTCAAAAAAAATGAAAATATGAAAAAGAGTCATTCTCATTTAAATGATTGCAAACATAAACAAGAAGAGATGTAAATGATAATACGATAAAATCATGACTCAAAAAGTGAGAGAAAATTAAGAGAGACGTGCTAATGACTAGTTAAGGAAGGAGACTTAAAGAAAGGAATCACAAACCTCTAAGAGAAAACAAGATTTAATAAAGAATATGTAAAACTAGTTTTAGAGATTAAGCATATCACAAATCTTGTTTTTGTAAACTAGCATATCATATATAGATTGAAGTATAGGAATATAGCTAGATGTGTGAAAGTGAGCCAAAATTATATAGCTTAATAATATATCACAAATAAGCAAACTATATAATCCAAATAAGATTAATGAGAGAAGCCATTAACAAGATAAATGTGCTCATTAATTCTTAAGTCACTAACACAAAAAAATACTTGCTTAAGCATAGAGTTCACAATTAAGGGAATACATTTTGAATGATCAAAATAATTTAGAGACTCTTTACTAAGCAAGGATAAGAGCATAAGATGATAAATAAATGAATTAGACTCTTATCAAGTAAAGGACAAAAGAGATGTTCATGAAAACACAATAAAATAAATCTCTTTGCCAAGTATTGAGATTAACCAAAGATAATGAAATGATAGATCAATCTAGAGAATGCAAAATACTATAGCCACATTAAAAGAAGTGTATTCTCTAGAAGTGGAAAAATCTCAACACAAAAGCTCAAACCATAGTAGCTAAATTCATGAGAAATATGATGTAACAATTGCAAGTATTCTCATGTGCTACAAAAACATCATTGGGCAACAATAATTCAAAAAGAAGCATAAACTCAAGGAATGAGCAAAGAAAGATTATTAAGATCAAGAAAGCTAAATGTGCAAAAGATAGAAGAATCATATTTTACGAAAAAGCTGTCATAGTGCACTATAGAAATATATAGATGATATAGATTTAAAAATGTGCACTCAAAACGGAGGTTAATATGAAAACAAGACAAAGCACAAAACCTTGTGATTCTTAAAAGAACTTCCATAAATAGTCAAGTGCAATACATAACAAATATTTTCTCTCACCATCCCAACTTAATGATATAAAACAAATGAATATCAAAAGCTAGGAATCATTTATATATATGAAACTATATATATATCACGAATAGGCATACATGAAAAGATCAAAAATCTATTAAGAACATGTATCCATAAAGTCAACCAAAAAGCTAAAAAGACATCATTAAAGAAAGCTTTAAGGAAGAAGCATATTGATTCAAAAAGAGATACACAAATTTGATCAAAAGAATCAATAGCTAGAGTATGAGTTAAGCACAAGTTTAGAAGTAACAAGTATGAATAAAACTTTAGCTTAACTCATATGCCTACATAAAGGTATTTATACAAAAATAGATATCAATATAAGAGATACATGAACTATAAGTAAATGAAAATTTTAATGAATATAGTCATGTATCCTTAATGAATATTTGAGAAACCATCACAAATTCAAAAGCATGTATAAATAAACTTCATTAGGCAAAGACATAATTGATTCTCAAGAAGATAATCAAGATAAAGTATGAGAATCAATAATGAATATATTATGTAAGCACAAGATTAAAAAGGAAGTATAAGGGAATACTTGTCAAGTGATAAGAAGCTTGTGCTAAACATAAATATTCACAAATACCGATTTAAAGTAAATGTTACATACTAAAAACAAACCGGCAGGAAGTAACTATTTCAAAAACTTTAAAGACGGAGAGTTAAAAACATATTAACTCAAAACAAAAACAAGCTCCTATGGACTAGAGTGATATGCATGCTTCATAATATAGAGATTAAGAATAACAAGCATGCATAAAATAAATGTGTCATACTTAATAGAAAATGAGTGATAAACTACAAGTGTGAACTAAACATTTAAGCTAAGTAACTAGTCATGCTAGATAAAAGAAATAATAAGAAAATTAACTAAGCATGCTAGTATTATATCTCACATTGATTTATACAATAAGCAACTAAGGATATCAATATGAGCTAGTAGCAAAACATCAAGAGAAACATGCTAGATTCTACAAATATAAACAATTTAAAGAGAATCGTTTAGCATGTTACCAAAGTGGCTCTAGTGGCCACGCTTGTGTTGGTGCAATTGCTTGGAAGATGACCTTTGAGCTTTGCAACCACCAACACGCTCCTCGGTGCTATGTCCCGATACAAGAAGCTTCACCTATAACATTAGATGAAGACTTTGGTATCCAAATAAACTTGGATCCACATTTATTAGCTTTAGGGACCCACATACTATTTACTCTAGCATTGGTAGAAAAACTCCTACGAATAGGACAAGTGAAGCTCATGTGTCCAATGCGAGAGCAATAGAAGCACCTAATACTAGTGTGTGCACATGTATCGGAATGAGTATGATTATGAACATGTGACATACTAGAATGATGAATATCTCTAGAGTGAGCATGAGAAGATTTGGTTTTAAGAATATCATGTTCTAATAGCAAATCATCATGCATGCAAGTAAGAGAATCAAATTTAGCAATTAAAATATCATTCTCTTTTTCAAATAAAGCAATTCTAGAGATAAAAGCATCATTTTGTTTCTTTAAAGTGTCAATAGAAGAATCATGCAAATGATTTAGCTCATGAGTTTGCCTCTTAAGATCTTCTATTGATGAGGAAAGAGATTTGATTTTCAAAATTAAAGCCTCATTCAAACTCTTTAAAGAAACACATGATGAGTTTTGAGAATCAAGTCTAGATAATAAAACATTGTTTTCATTTCTCAATAACTCATTAGCTTCTTCTAAATGAACAACCTTCTCAGAAAATTCTTCATTTGTAGAATGAAGGTTGTCAAGAATCTCTAAGGATTGTTTAGCCATGGCTTTCCACTTAGAGCATTTCTTGCATTTAGAAGAAACATGATTGTCTATGCTACTAGAAGTAAAACCCTCTTTATCGGAGGAGTGGGAAGAATACGATGCCATAGAAAAATAACAAGGATCTACTCTAAGGATGTTAAGCCTAATAATAGAGTCCTTGCTCTGATACCAATTGTAGGAACCCTAGAGGGGGGTGAATAGGGTCAAGCTAACTAAACAAGCACTTAGCACAAGCTAATTGGCAATTTAAAAATATAAGTGCAAGAGAAGAAGCAAACACAATACCGACACCCGATATATCCTGGTATCCTCCTAAGAGGCAGTCCAGTCCCGGAACTCTCTCCGGCTTTAATCCACTATTTAAGCAAATAGTTACACACGAGTTTGGATCCGAAGAACTCGCCAACTTCTTACACAAGAGCTTTAATCCGAAGGGCTCTCCGACTTCAACCGAGAGTTTGGATACGAAGACTCCCCAACTTCAACCGAGAGTTTGGATACGAAGACTCTCCAACTTCAACCTTTCACAATAGGTTTTGATCTCCTTATATAATAGGATGAAGGTCTCACTTTTCAACTCAATAACTCTAACACAATTTGTGGATGGCAAATGAAAGCTTTGTAGAGTTGTATGTGGATAAGCTTTGGTGGTTTAGGAATTTTTAGGCTCAAAGCATCAACCTTGAATGAAGGGGTTCAAGGCTATTTATAACCAAAGCTTGAAAAGAAGCCAAAGGCAACTTTTCAGTCACGAACCGGCATACCGCCGGTATGATCCGGTATACCGGCGGTATACCGGTCTGGAATTGCAACGGCTAGAAATAGAGCCGTTGGGATCATTAATTGCTGGAAATTCGACCGTTGGAATTTCAACGTTTCGGAAGCGGTATACCGTCGGTATGATCCGGTATGCCGTCGGTATGCCGGTTTTGTAAACAGAAACTTTCTGTGAACAAAAACCGGTATACCGTCGGTATACTCCGGTATACCGTCGGTATGCCGCTTATCCACCAAAAATGATCCTGGGCTTATTTCTGCCCTAGCTTTCGATTTTGCCATCCATTTCTTGTGTTTACAATTATTCCTAAGACTCATTACAGACTCCAGATATACTTAGACAGGTGCAGACTTCTTCAGAGTCTTGAAATGATGATGGCATGGCTTGGCTTCTTCCTTTGATAGGTGCTGGCTTTTTCACTTGGCGGCAGCTGTCCAAAGATATCCAGTTTGTAAAAACTGAATACCTTTCGGGGGCTTCGCCCCCGAACCCCCGACGAGGGGCGCTGCCCCCTCGACCCCCGTCCGCTGACCGGGCAGCGGAACCCCCGGTGCGTGGCTCCAGAGATGTCGTCGGATGGTTCAGAGAAATCTTGTGGGATCCGTCGTCTTTGGCCCACCATGATTTCTTCATTGCATATGTCCACATTGATCTTGCTTATTGCTTTTCTGCATGTACATGTTAGACGAACAAAGCAATATACATAGTAGCAAGTATGATAAATTAAAGCACATTAGGACTATGCAAAGTTTAAGTATAAGTGCTAAGGTGATGGCATAAATGTTAGTGATATCATAATGATTAAACTTAATTGAATGACCACAATCAAAAACATAGTTTTGATTTTGGCAACCCAATTAAATTTAAGATAGATAAGCTCATATCACTAAGATGTAAACCAAAGGGCACATATCACCAAAGATATAAGTATAAGTAGAAATGCTATAGTGAAAGTATGAAGATTAGTGATAATGAAATGCTAAACTTAACAGATTAACCATATTCAAAAATATGATACAATCATTGGGCCAACATATATCGTGTTACATTTTGTTCCTACAATTGGTATTAGAGCGGGTTATACAGGTAAAGTGAGGTAATATTTTTTTTTGCTGTTAAATCGATCATTATATCACATATGGCAACTGTGAAATTCATAACTGAAGGCCAAGCCACAAACAGACCCCCACGTTTTGATGGTACCAACTACACGTACTGGAAACACGTATGAGTTCCTTTTTAAAATATCTAGATTTTGACTTATGGTCAATTGTAGTTGATGGCTATAAAAAGCCTCCACGTTTTCTTATTGATGAAAATTTGGTTGAAAAGCACATGACAAGTATATACTAATTCTAAAAAGAAAGAAGCCAGTCTTGACGTACGTGCTATTAATGTTTTATTAAGTGCTTTAGATATGACTGAATTCAACATGGTGTCTACATGCACAACATCTAATGAGGTATGGAAACTTTTTGAAGTTACTCATGAAAACACGACGCAAGTCAAGAAGTCAAGAGTATGAGGCATTCAAGATGAAGTTGAACGAGTCCGTTACACAAATGTTCACAAGATTTTTGGATATTGTAAATCCTTTGTCCTCCCTAGGCAAAGAATACAATAACCATGGGAAGATTCGCAAGGTGCTATGAGCTTTCAGAAAGAACTGGATTCTGAAGGCTACGACAATCATTAAAGGAAACAACCTCACTACCATGTCTCTTGAAACACTCATGGGAAAGATACTTACTCACGAGTTGGAACTTCAAAACTTTGAAGACGATGCAGCGAAGAAAAAATCAATCGCCTCAACAACGAAGAACTATCGAAGAAGATTCAGACGACCGCAACTCCGACACTGAGGGTCAAGCTCTCTTAGTGAAGAAGTTCATGAGGTTCAACCGAAGAACAAAGGAATACAACAACAATAATAAAGAAGATCCAATCTGCTACAGTTGCAAGAAGAAAGGACATATCAAGAAGGATTGTCCGACGACATCATTATCAACCAAGAAAGGTAACACATATGAAAAGAGTTACTTAAAGAAATCTACTTCCAAAATATACACCAACACAAGCATTTGGCATAAAAGTTAAGCCAGCGATTCAAAAAATGAACAATCAGACGATGCAACAAATGTATGCTTGATGGCATATGATCAGGTAAACTCAAATCCCTTGTTTGATATATATGATAATTTTACCTTTGATCAGTTAGGCAAAGCTTTTAGTGACCTCTTAGATGACCACAAAAAAAAACTACTTATCAAATACCAGAAGGTGCTCAAAGACTACAAAGGTAAAATAGGAATACTTACCGGCTTAATAGCCGAAACCCTAGTGAGACTGGTAAGCTTTCTTCTGTCAAACTGCAACTACACGATTATCCGAAGAAAAAGACAAGGCCATTCCTAAACTTGAGGAAGAATTACTCAAAGAGAAGAAGAGCCATCATTGTGCACAAGTCAGAAATGATGCACTTACAGCTAACTATAACACACTTTATGACACCTCCAAAAAGTTGTAAATTAGGTTAGAAAAATAGCCTAAAGTTGTTGCTTCCTACCCTAACACATGTCAATTATCGAAATATCGGAACACGGTCAAATCTAATACTGTCAGACCAAACATTGTAAATATTTTCCCAAGAAGGCTAACCGACATGCATTCTACTACAAGTATCCAACTAAAACACCAAGACCTTACTGCAGTTAACACTCAGCATGCTAGATGTCACTATTATGGCACCATCGATCATATTTTACGTGCATGTAGAGTAAGAAAATTAGTTAATTTAAATCTATGTGCATTGATACTAAAGACTAACATATCCGGACCCTACAAGAAATAGGTTCAAAAAATTTATCTACAAACTTCTTTGTAGGTGGAACACCCTACTCATCCTAGGAGAAAGTGGATCCTCGACAGCGGTTCCTCACGGCACATGACCAGTGATGCTTCTCTATTCGCAATACCGTCGAAGAAGAAAAAAGGATATGTCTCCTTCGGTAACAACTTAAAATGATATATAGTTGGTATTGACAACATTGGTAAGGCTCCCCATCATGTGATTAAAGATGTCTGTCTAGTAACTGAGTTAAAACATAACCTACTCAGCATAACCATTTAGCTAACCACGATTATGGTATTAACTTTGTCAAAGACAAATGTACTATAGTTGATAGCTCAACTGGTAGTACTATCTTTGAAGGTATTTGGAAAGACAACACATATATTTTCTATTTGTTGGGAGATGCTAACAAAGCAGGTAGATGCTTACTCGCTAAGAACGATGAGAGTCAACTATGGCATATAAGACTCGGTTATGCAAATATAGACACAATTTTAAGATTATCTACGAAAAAATTGGTACGAGACTTACCGGACATCGTCTTCAAGAAGGATACGATATGTAGTGAATTCGAAAAGAACAAAGCTACCCGATCCACATTCAAGTCCAAAAACGCTATAAGTACCACTGACCTCTACAATTACTCGTGCTTGGTACGATTGTCTAAGCGCTTTCTACTTGATAATAGTTTTTCAAAAGGCAAGGTTGACACTACATTGTTTATAAATCTTTAAATGGAAATCATCTTCTAATTCAAATTTATGTTGATGATATTATCTTTGGATCTACTGATTTATCTCTGTCAAGAATTTTTAAGTGTATGTAGAATGAGTTTGAGATGAGCATGATGGGAGAACTCAAATTCTTTCTTGGACTAAAAATTAAACAAACCAACAATAGGACGTTCATCAACCAAGCCAAATACACAAAAGATTTTTTAAAGAAGTTCGATCTGGAATCTGTAAAACCCCTTGGCATTCCAATGGCAGCTTCAACCAAGCGTCATGTAGATGAACAAGGCAAACTTATCGACACACGTAAGTATCGAGGTATGATTGGTAGTTTACTTTATTTAACTGCTAGTCACCCCGATATAATGTTTAGCGTTTGCTTGTATGCAAGATTTCAAGCAAACCCTAAGGAATCACACATGTGCGTAGTTAAGCCACTACAAGAAAATGCAAATTCTGCGACATATGGACTATGTAGCCAAAAGCTAGATTTGTGTCGCCAAAGAGTTTCGGCGACATATCTCGTTATGTCGCACGTATGTCGCGATAGCCTTGTCTGGAAAAGTATATGGCGACATGAACACACCATGTCGCGGAAAGATACCTACTTTTGGCGACATCACACACATTTTAAAAAAAAAGTTTCGGCGACATGTGTCATTTTATGTCGCAGAATGTAAGTATATTTGGCTACATAACACATGTCGGGGAAAGTTGTTTTTTTGAATGTATAGGATATGACTTTCTGCTACACAATTGTGTGATGTTGCGAAAGCTATTTTATAGAAATAATTTTTTTTTGTTTGCATATATTTTCAACATAGATATGCAAAAACCCTATTTCGAAATTAAATTATAAAACTAAAATTCATATTAAAAGAACTTGAGAACAAAGAGCAACAAGTTGTACCCACAACATGATATCCAATATAATATCTTAAAACAGTTTTGTCATAAAATAATCCATTAATGCAAATATCTTAACAACTTCAAGCATTCAACACGACATGTAATGTATCCCACAAACGTATTATATTCCAGCTTAGATAACTATAATGTTGACAAAAATACATTAATTTACTGTCTTCCAAAAAAATTGCCCGAGACTATTCCCAAAAAATTTGCCCGAGTCTCTTCCCAAAAAATCAACTTGTTGTCCATGTGATCCTGCAAACAAAAATTAAAGAAAACAAAATTGTAAGTAAAATAAAATATATAAAAGAATGAAATTTTATCTCTATAACTCATTACTATTTAAATTTTTTCTTGACTCTATATTATACTAACTGAAATAAAACACAAGAACATCAAGCTCTATTAAATTTTGATATTGCATAAAATAAAAGAATGTTTCAGAGGAAAAAGTCACTCTACTAATACAAATATGGGTAAAAAAAATATAAGCATTTAGAAGGTCATATGAACACATACACATGATAAAGTTTCGGACATGAAACAGATACGAATACGGATACTAGATACATGAGACAAACATTTTAAAATATAGGTACCCAAGCATAAGAACAATCAAGATAGAGATATACCCAAAAGAAGTCGCTGCCTAGCATCCCTCAGTGGAATCCTCCCCACATTGATCCGACGAAAGTAACCCAAATCTCATCAACACCGCTTGAAATTTTTTAAGTTTCTTGTTCTGTGCACTAATTTGTTGTTGTTGTGCCTCAAGTTGTTGTTGTTGAGTTTCATTGAGTTCCTTGAGTGATGTTAACTCCTCTTTTAGGATAATTGCTTCCTCACCATTCTCCCTAAATGTTGTTTTAGTATTAGAGGGCTTACGACCCACACCATATCCTCTCAAGTAACTCGATTTCTTCCCAAGCACTGCTACCGACATTTCTTCTTCTGACATTGGGATTGCATTTGGCTGAGAACACATAGTTCGCAAATTTTCAAGCTCACCCTAACATTTAAAAGGAACATAATTAGTTACATTATAAAGAAAATCTTAATTAGTTACTGGTAACTTCTTTTTAGTTTTAGGCAATAGTCAAACAACAAAATATATGATAGACTTACATGTTTCTCCATACACTTAGTATCCAACCAGTCATCTTTCTTCTTACTCCAATGAGATTCCTTGAAAAAATCTACAAAGTGAGGCATCTCCGCCTAATTTCATGGATATGGATAAGTAAATAAAATATATAATAAAAATTAATCTAGAAATTGTAAAAAAAGAAAAAGGTGTCAACCTTCGTGGACATTGTTGCTGCAAATGACTTTGACCCGCAAGAATGATTCCATGGCAAACTGGAACGTGCTACTACGTTTTGTTCTGATCGTTTCTACAACATGAAACCAAAACAAAGGGTGAAAAGATAACCAAGTGTCTTACTTATTTCACAATCACAATAAAAAGAAAAAGAAAACTTAAACAATTAAAGATACTGTGATACGATGTTATTGCATAAATGATTCCATGGTAGGAATATAGAAATAAATAACTATTTACCTTTCTTTTTTCTGCCACAAACATTTGTCTAATAAGAAAGAAAAAAAAAACAAGTGACTATTGATGTGTATTCACAAATCAATAGCAGCAAACATTTGTCTAAACCTAAAAGATCCTTTCCCCAAGTAGCAGCAACATCATCTTTTCTTAATTCCTTCATAATAATGTGTATTCACAAATGTTGTGTAAGCCAACTTTTCATGTCTGCTACTCAAAAACTATTGATGCGTACATAAGTTAATTTGGTTTTAACTTCACTAGTATCAATACTGCTATAACCTCAGCTCTAGCTTCTCTCACAGGACCACTTGTATGCACCCACACAATCAGATTTATATTATTAAGCTTCTATAATTCCATATTTGTATGCAGAAAATTCCAGATTACCATGTAGAAAACAAATTACCATGCAAAAAATTCCAGATTACCATGCAAAAATTCCAGATTACCATACAGAAAAATCCAGATTACCAAATTACCATGCAAAAAATTCCAGATTACCATGGAGATGGTGAGTAGCATATACCTTAAACTTTTCATTTGTTGTCCAAACCCAATCAATCATATACTCCCAATCCTCATATGAAACGCCTTATACGGTTTGTTTCTTGGGTTAACGCCATTCTTCAACAAACTCTTATAATGTGCATGCATGCGACTCCTCCAATCTTTGTATCTCAGTTGGCATATTTTCGTAATGGTATGTCTCACCACTTCATCATCATCATAATTTTTTATCTCAAATTTATCCTGCAAAAAAATATTCAATAATACATATTATGAATAAATAGTATATAGAAATAAACCTAATTATATGAACTAGTGAATAGTTCCACTAATACCCGAACTCTTAGAATAATTGACTTCTTTAGGGAGTCATCGATGTCATCCCAATACATGACGTCCTGAAGTGGTGCGGCAACCCGAATTTCGACACCAATCTGGTTTACAAGGGCAGTAGCATTTTCCCCAACTGGAGCCCTTTCCGTGGTAGGAATTGGCACTTGAAGCTTGCCGTTTTTTTGTACCATTTTCTCTACTGCTTTACCACGTGTCTTACCCCGTGTATTTTTCTTCTGGGAGCCTGTCAAGTTAATTTTTTGGATTATTGGTAGAGATCAAGTTGCATAAAAAAATTAGACTGAAATATATTAAAACTGACTTGCTCTCTTGACAGTCTGTATGTTGGTGGTACCCATTTCCCCAAATATATTAATACTGACTTGTGATGAAGGAAGTTTAAGAAGGCAAATGTTAAAGGCCACCCCCAAATTACTAAGGGCCACCAACTTAAAATTTTTAAAAAAATTACAAGTTTGCCATTTTCAAAACACTAAGGGCCACCATCTTCTTCCTCTTTTCTCAATCTCCAAACCACTTCTCTCAATCCCCACCTACATTGTTGTCCCCACCTCCTCCATAGTTGTCCCCACCTCCACCATTGGTGTCCCCTCCACCATTGGTGTCCCCTCCTCCATTGTTGTTGTCCCCACCTCTATTGAAGTTGTTGTCCCCACTTCTCTCAAAAAGGATGGCTACAGTGACTGCAGGCCAAGCCTGCAGTCCCAAGTATATTGAGGACTGCAGGCTAGGCCTGCAGTCCCCAATTGACAGAAGCTCAGGGAGAAGCTCATTTAAACAAAAAAGGATGGCTACAGTGACTGCAGGCCAGGCCTGTAGTCCTAAGTATATTGAGGACTGCAGGATAGGCTACAGTCCCCAATTGACAGAAGCTCAGGGAGGAGGGAATTTGAAAAAAAAATTGATGGCTACAGTGACTGCAGGCTTGGCCTGCAGTCCTAAGTACATTGAGGACTGCAGGCCTAGCCTGCAGTCCTAAGTTGACAGAGAGCTGAAAAGTATATATATCACCTGAAAGTGCTAAAACGGAGGTCCAAACATCATTTTTTTGCGATTCTAAAAATTTCGGAAGGCCGTCTACCGGTGAAGCTGTTAATCTCAGGCTCCTCGAAAATACGCTCTTAATTTATACGAAGAATGGTCATTCCAGTGTTAAAACGCAGGAGAATGACCATTCTCCGTCTTAATTTATACGGAGAATGGCCATTCTCCGTGTTAATTTACCCGGAGAATGACCATTCTCCGTGCTAAATTACACAAAGAATGGCCATTCTGCTTGTAAATTAAGACGGAGAATGGTCATTCTCCTGCGTTTTAACACTGGAATGGCATTCTCGTATTTCTAACACGGAGAATGGACATTCTCCGTCTTAATTTACACGAAGAATGGTCATTCCAGTGTTAAAACGCTGGAGAATGACCATTCTCCGTACTAAATTACACGGAGAATGGCCATTCTCCGTGTAAATTAAGACGAGAATGGTCATTCTCCATATAATTTTCACGGAAAATGGCATTCTCCGTGTTAATTTACACGAAGAATGACCATTCTCCGTGCTAAATTACACGGAGAATGGCCATTCTCCATGTAAATTAAGACGGAGAATGGTCATTCTTCTGCATTTTAACACTGGTCATTCCATCTTGCATTAGTATGGGTTGTAGTGTTGGTCATTAGGATTTAGGTATTAGTCTTTGTTCAGTCCTTTGTCTCAATGTTTTAATCCAATTTTCTTAATGTTTCAGTCTTGTACTAATGATGGAAGTCTTAGCCTATATTAGGTATTCAGCCCTTGTTATCAATCCCATGTATAGATGCAAACATATATAGTTCAGTCCCTTAACTCAAATGTAGGACAGATGCATGTTATAGGGAAACTGAACTTGAGGGCAATATATGAGCAATACTAAGTTGTATATCAACTAATGTGGACATGACATCAAGGTGAAATGGTCTGAAGTTAGTTCAAAAATGAACTCTAAAGGAAAAATACTAAAATCTGAACAAAAGTTATGGATTAGGCATTACAAGGTGACAAGAACATCTGTTCTTAACTGAACATGACAACATATGAACCTGTTCTCATCTGAATCAATAAATGGTAACATGGATACCTATGATTTGAACTGAACTATATGATACATACTTGCACATAGGTGGTATCATTTATTGATCTAAAAACTGATACCAAGAAGCAATAACCATTGGGTTCACAATTGAACCCAAAGTGAATACCTGCACTTGGACAGACATTCAGAGATGAATGGGAACAGAACCAATATTGCCATTCAACTGCAATTGCCTGAATAACCAAGAAGTAGATAGGGCAAGATTCAAACTGGTCTTAATGTCCTATTCGAAAGGGCAGATCATTAATTTGATGTAAGGAGGACAGAATAAAAATAGGTTCAGTCTTCATTTTGGTTCAGTCCTCAAATATTTTAGTTTCAGTTTGAGTTCAGTCCTAGTTATATTGTTCAGTCTCCTATTACATGATCAATCCTACTTGCCAATAATATAGTCCACTATTGAAATATAGTTTCAGCCCCTGTATGTATATGAGTTCAGTCCCAACTCTCACTGTTAAGTCCATATCTTGTATCAGTCCTTGTGTGGACTGGGTATCACACCCTATATTCAGTTCACCCGGGTTAGACCTTAGCATCAGACAAGGGGTAGTTGTATAGATGGGGAAAATGTGGAAGAATGCCTCAGTTTCAAGTTCAGAGCACATGTATCCTTTGTGCAGTCTCAGTTTGGGTTAGTCCATGCCCTATATTTCATCATTCCATCTTGCATTAGTATGGGTTGTAGTGTTGGTCATTAGGATTTAGGTATTAGTCTTTGTTTAGTCCTTTGTTCAGTCATTAGTATGGGTTGTAGTGTTGGTCATTAGGATTTAGGTATTAGTCTTTGTTCATTCCATCTTGCATTAGACCATTCAAAGCCACAGTTATATGACAACCTCTAGATTGCAGTTATAAACTGAAAGTTGGATTATGACAGATTAGACATGACACGGTAAGGATAATATTAAGTTACCTGCACCACTGGCTAGTGACTCCATAGGACTGGGCACATGCAATTGAAGATTATTAGACCCCTCAGTCATGTTATCTTCAGGTGTAGAAACAAGACGGGATGATTTACGAGTGGGACCATTGTATACGACCTAAAAATACAAAATACATAGGTATTAAGGCATTGTTGGTAACATAATTCAAATACAACATTTCATTTGAGAAGCATATCATATTTATTACCTTTTCTATTTGAGGATTAGAACGCCCATTATTCTCATCTTCGCTGCTAGACGAACTAAGCAAATCATCACAATCGCCTGGTCGATACTCATTATCATCTCTCTCACTTGCATTTCTTTTACTATTTTTAGCCAAACTTGTTTGGGTGACCTTCTCAAATGGGGCTAACAAATTTGTAACGTGAAGCAAACCCAAAGCCTCAAATTTCCTTTGGTTGTGAGCAATATTTTCAATTTTTTGTTTCTCATATGCTGACGTCAATTGGGCTGTTTGTTCGGGTCTTAAATATATCTTGTTCTTTGATTTTTCCATCTACGACAATACAGATACAAATTATATTAGCCTTAAGACATGTACAAATTCTCAGTAAAGCACATATTTGGAGCAAAAAAACATGTGACAGATCAAACATGTGACAGATAAAAAAAATATGTGACATAGCAAAAAAAAACATTTGAGACAGTCATATGGGAAATACTGAAAATAGCAGGACATATGTTAAACAAGCTAAAAATGATAACAGATCAAATTAAAAAATGATAGCAGTCAAATAATATAGTGCTTCAACGAACCAAAAATCCATGCATTCTAGCTGCTCATTAATACATCTTTAAAATTATGTACATAATCGAACCAAAAATCCAGATAAGCAAACAAATTCTGCAAAATTAAAATTAATAAACATGTAATGAATAAGTAAACAGTACTTTAATAGTAGCCCAAATGACTGTAACAAGAAAGAAGACCTACCTACATATCAAATTCTATATCAGGATCAATATCAGAATCATAAAGCATTTCTTCGTCATCCTCCTCATCCTCTCTATTATGTGCCATTGTTTCACTTTCACCCTCATTATCGTTGAGCCGCAAAACCATATCACTTGGAATTATCTCAGGATCAACACCATTCCTATGATATTGAACATTAGTATCTTCAACGATAATTGGAATAATTCCAGTGCTTTTGTCTTTTTGGAATGCATCAATAGGTTCTGAAACTTCTATTGAGTCATGCTCATCATCATCATCCAACTCTGGTACATCCCATGTACCCCGATGTCGAACCCTTTGTACGACTTGCCAATTTGCACCTAATCGTGTATCATTAACATAGAACACTTGTTGCACCTGACTTGGTAGGATAAATGGATCGGGTGAATACCACCGGCGCATGACATTAATGCTAAGGCAATGTGCTTCTTTGTTTAGTGTTCGGCTACCACCTGTGTTGAACCATTCATATTGGAACAAAACAACTTTATGGCCATACATGTATGTCAATTCCCAAACTTTGCATAAATATCCATAAAAGTCGATGGGTTTTCCTTTATGAGCTCCTTCAGAGACTAAACCGCTATTCTGACTCTTACGACGATTGTCACGTTCTCTAGTATGAAACTGAACTCCATCACAAATGCAACCTGAATAAAGAGTTACTATCACATTGGGACCATTCGCTAACGCCCATATTTTATCAGTTGCTTTTGGTGACTTTTGTGTTCGCAATTGATTCATCTACATACAAAACAAATAATAGACATATTAAAATAATATTAATTGAATAGTATCTAAATATATGTTATACATCTTACGTGCTTTTTGAACCATTTTGAAAAAAATTGTCGTTGTATTTGAGTTATATCGCCTTCACTTAAATTTTGTAATAGCTTCTTGTGTTCCCTACTTAAAGAAATTAAAGTCATAAGTGCAAATAAATCAATACTCAAAAGATTTTAAGTTATGAATGCATGTAAGGATGTTGAATAACATACTCTAGATACGGCTCAACCTCGTCGGTGTTGTAAAGCACAAACCACTTAGCAATTTCATATTCCTTTTCTGAGACATCAGGAGCCCTTCTTAGTCGTCCAAAAGGACAAATATTTTGCGTGAATATCGTTAACCCAGGACCACGTTCACCACCATCAGCATTTCATTTTTCTCGATGAAATATTGTTTCGACATTGCTCAAGTACATTGAACAAAAATTCAAGCTCTCTTTTACAATATAAGCCTCAGCAATTGAACCTTTTGGCCGAGCTCGATTGTTTACGTACCATTTTAGGGTTCCAAGAAACCTTCAAACAAAAACCAATTACAACAATGAAAGCATGTTTAAGTTGAAATTTATATTAAGATAGTACAAATTACCTTTCAATTGGGTACATCCAACGATATTGCACTAGTCCCGCAAGGATGGCTTCACATGGAAGATGAACTACCAAATGCACCATCTCATCGAAAAAAGCTGGAGGAAAAATCTTCTCTAACTTACAAAGTATTAGAACTATGCGTTCTTCTAACTTCTCTAAGTCTGTTGGCACCAACATCTTAGAGCACAACTCCTCAAAGAAATTACCCAACTCAAACATTATAGTACAAACATCCTTGTTAAGGTAGCCACGCATCCCGATTGGAAGAATTCGTTGTAGAAGGACATGACAATCATGGCTTTTTAAGGTTGAGAATTTTTCATTTTTTGTGGTCACACACCTTGAGATGTTTGTAGCATATCCATCTGGATATTTGATTGACTTTAAAAATTCAAGAAAACCCTCTCTCTCCTTTGGTGTCAATGTGTAAATCGCTCGAGGCTTGATCAAGGATCCATCGAGAGACCTCTGTACGTGCAATTCTTTCCTTATGCCCATGTCCTCCAAATCAAAACGAGCTTTTGTTGTATCCTTGTTCTTCCTATCTATGTTCAACAACGTTCCAAGCAAATTGTCACATATGTTCTTCTCTATGTGCATGACATCAAGATTGTGTCGGAGCTTCCGTTTCCTCCAATATGAGAGCTCAAATAGGATGCTCTTCTTTGTCCAATTCAATTCTGCTTGGTCATGGGGTCTCTTTTTGTTCTTATGGTTCTTCCCAAACTCGACATATGGTAAGCAATCCAACTGATTTAATATTTTTTCTGTTGGTATATCCAACGATTTCTTTTGGTGCTCAGTCTTTCCATTAAAGGCCTTACTTCTTCGCTAGACATGATTATCAGGCAAGTAACATCGATGTCCCAAGTATCCAATTTTATTTCTCAAACTTTGAGATGAAGCATTCTCACTGCATGTGGGACAAGCCAAATAACCCTTTGTACTCCACCCAGACAAGTTACCATACGCAGGAAAGTCATTTATTGTCCACATTATAGCTGCATGCATTCGGAAAGTTTGTTCCCTGGATGCATCATAAGTGAGTACACCATTTTCCCACAAATTGTTTAGCTCATCAATCAATGGTCGCATGTAAACATCAATATCTCTCCCAGGTGCTTGTGGACCTGGAATAAGCAAAGACATCATAAAAAATGGATCTTTCATGCACTTCCAGGGTGGTAAGTTATAGGTCATAAGTATTACAGGCCACAAACTATAAGATGTACTCATGTTTCCGAAAGGGTTAAACCCGTCAGTGGCCATTCCTAGCCGTACATTTCGGGATTCCTGAGCAAAATGAGAAAAATTGCTATCAAACTCCTTCCACTCTGCACTGTCAGCTGGATGCCTTAATACTCCATCATTCATGCGCTTCTCACCATGCTATCTCATGTCTGTAGCTGTCTTCCTCGACATATACAATCTACGCAACCTTGGTATCAATGGAAAGTACCACAAGATCTTATGTGGGATCATTTTTCCATTACCATTATTTATCTTGTATCTAGACTCTCCACAGACTGGACAATTTTCTAAGCTGCATTCTCCTTCCAAAAAAGTGCACAATCATGTTGACATGCATGAATTGTCTCGTACCCCAAGCCCAGATCACGTAAGAACTTCTTAGCTTCATAAATGGACTTTAGAAGCAAATTTCCTTCGGGTAGAAGGTCAAATAATATTTCCATCAGCATGTTGAACGATTTATTGCTCCACTTGCTGATTACCTTCACATGAAGCAGCGTAATCACCAACTTCAACAAAGTATACTTCTTACACCCTGGGTACACTTCACGTTGTGCATCCTCCAATATTTTATCGATGTTATGCAGCTCCTCCCTCTGAGCAGTATCATCTTCCCAATCATGTCCCATGTAAGCCCCCCGACAATAGTCTTGTAGTAATTCAGGAAATTCGTCTTGATCGTCTTCTTCATCTGACATTTCAATATCACCCTCATCGTCTGATACTCGAGTTTGATTCTCGGTAACAAGTTCTCCATGGTACACCCAATTAGTATAAGATAACATCATTACATCATTTCATGTCGAACTAAATGATTCTTCACATCTTTTTCTGTATGCCACTCTAAGTTCATGCAATCATTACATGGACATCGAATCCTACCATTCTTGCCCACTTTGTTTATTGCATATTCGACAAAAGAGTTAACCCCATCAACATACGGTTGACTTAATCTTTTTCTAAAAAGTGTCATCCAACTCTTGTCCATCTCTGCGAGAAAATATAATTGTTAATAATTACCTACGAAGTTATGGACTTAATGGTTGTAGCATAAACGAGAATGTAAAAAAATAGTTTGAAGTGGCTAAAAAAATAATTATCTACGAAGTTATGGACTAAAAATGGATGTAGCCAAAAGTAAATTTACACACATAATCTATTTTTAAATGGATGATTTGTTCTTTGTTAATCCATATTGAGACGATATTAGTGAAGTATTTGATAGTTGTAGGGGCAAAAAAGTTCTATATTTTTGTTTTTCATTACATCCAGATGCCAGCAGTTCTTACCATTCTTGACATGTAATTTTTGTTTTTTCAGTACAATGTATCCCAGTCTATTTCAAACTCAAAATAACTATAATTAATCAACTTGTGTCCAAGGGTTCCAAGTTTTGCCATGACTTTTCAACTCTGGAATTACAATGATAGAGACTTGCAACTGGGAAGTAATCCACATTGTTCAGAATGTTCATAATTGGTAAATCTTTAACAAAACATGTAGACCTTCACTGACAAGCAACAGACAATGGTTTAATTACCTTGGCCTACAAAAGCAAGTCTGTATACTTGCAAATATGAAGCAAACAGGGTGGAGGAGTAAACAGTGTTGTTTTAGAAAAGGAGCAAAATAGGGTGAAGGGGTATCAGAAAATGAGTTCACATGTGGGTCTGTGTTATGTGATTGCCTGTGCTTATATTTGTGTTATCAGAAAAGGAGTAAAACAGGGTGAAGAGTAAAATGAGTAACAGAAGCAGTAACACTATAGGGTTATGTGTTATTTGATTGCATGTATCTGTGTTAGGAGTTTAAGGCATTGGGTCTACAATAGAATGTCCGAGTTTGACAGCAATTTTGTAACCATACAAGGGATAAAAATATTAAAACTTCTTAGTATAATAATACCAATTAGAGCAAGTTCAGAGACTGTGTCAAAATAATAACTATCCAGAACTAGACACTTGTAAGGATCCATCAAGAAGCTTTGTAGTAGGATTGTTGTTCACTTGTCCGTGGGTCTAGTTAATGTTCGATGCATAAGTGCCGCTGTTTCAATGTAGCTAGGCAAAAACAATACCTGAGAATTAGCTTCGGTGACAATTGCAGTGTTGGATGAATCAATGCATGATTTCTTGTAGCGCTCAATGGTGGCTTTTACACTGCATCCAGAGAACATGGATTTATAAGTGATATTTCGAGCAAAGTTTTAACATAACAGTGGTAAGGCATCCCGATTGTTGTTTTTGATGCAAAATTGCTGATCCTACCTATCAAATTAAGGTGTTTATCTACCAAAACACTGAGAAAAAAATTGGATTTAGAATGTTGCATTTTAGTATTTTTCTTGTTCGAAATTGTGACAAGTGTATAGTTATAACGATCTATATATTACAACTGTCCAAAAATATAATAGGGGAACCAAAATTATTGTTTGTCTATGTTGCATATCACATCCATATCAGAGTTAAACCGATGGGAAAAAAAATTAAAATGCCTCTTCCCAGAACCTGATCCACAACAATCTACTCTCTGTAGTCAAAGAAAACGGCTTTCACATAGCAGTAGTATACCAATACATATGAGAAAGTTACTACAAGAGGAAATTCTCAATTAATTCCTAGAACTTTTGAACGACACTACATGTCTAATTGAGCAGAGGGATACTTTTAATGCTATCCATATCTCTATAAAAAAACCTTAAATTAATAAAACCTAAAGCAATTGTCGATAGAAAACAACATGGTGGATTGGTAAATCTAAACCCTAAAATCAGCAAAACACTCAAATAAGAAATCAATAAAACCCTAAAATCAACAAAACACGGAAAAGAAACCTCTAAAAAAATCGAGATTATGGTGGTGGAAGCACCTTCCGGTGGTGGAGGTGTGGTGGTGTCGATGTCCTCTCTACCGGTGGTAGGAGCTATGGTGGTGGTAGCCAAAAAGGAAATCTGATTTGATTTGTAAATAAAATAGGAAACCAAAAGGGAATCGGTCATACCTTCCTTCAACCTCACGCCTAAGAGCTTTTGGGGAGAACAAAATGCGCCAGAGACAAAGAGCCGGCGCCAACACTGTAGTTGGGGGATTAATTTTGTTTAGGTTTTATTTCATATAATTTAGGTCATTATTCAATAAAAAAAATTATAAATATATTTAGTGTCCTTTTGCGATAGGACTAGTTATGTCGCCAAACACATAGTGGTCTTTCTGTAACATGTTCCACATGTCGTAGAATATGTAGTATCTTTCTGCGACATGTACCACATGTCGCAGAATATATAATATCTTTTTATGACATATCGATGTCGCGATATGTCAATAATTTTTGTCGGGATTGTTATTTAGTTTCCCTCCGGTGAAATTTATATATTTCCTGCGACATATTATAACTCATGTCGCTAAAACATGTAAAAATTAGCTTTTGGAGACATAAAAGACCCTATGTCGCTAAAACATGTTGCTAAAAATGCAATTTCTTGTAGTGAGCGTATCTTCCGATACCTTAAAGAGAATTCTTTTGTTGACTTATGGTATCCCAAAACCACATCCTTTGACCTAACCGGTTATTCGAATGTTGATTTTGCTGGATGCAAAGTGGATAGAAAAAGTACTAGCGGCACATGTCATTTTTTAGGTAAGGTTCTAGTATCTTGGTTTAGCAAAAAGCAAAATTATGTTGCATTATCGACTACTGAGGTTGAGTACATCGCCGTAGGATGTTATTGTGCACAAATTTTGTGGATGAAGCAAAACCCTAAAAGAATTTGATTTACACTACACACAGATACCAATTTTCTGTGATAACACTAACACTATAAACTAAGAATCCTGTATGCCACTCTCGCACTAAGCATATTGAGATCCGACATCATTTTCTTAGAGAACATGAAACAAATGGAGACATCAGTTTAAAATATGTAAACACAGATAAACAATTTGCTGACATCTTTACAGAACCTTTAGCGGAAGATCGATTCAATTATTTACGTCGAGAATTAGAAATTTTAAATATCAATAATATTAATTTTATATTATTAATTATTTTTTTGATATACAAAAATTATTTTTGAAACAAGCCTACAAAGGATCTGTCTGTCACTACTGTAGTGCCCCGTCCCTATATCATTCTCTATTTTTGTCTACGGGGTGCGCGAGAAAGAAACACTATCGTTATCGATTCGGTCGGGACCGATAGTTCGGAATCGGGCTAATCGGTCTAAAAAAAACGATTGAATTAAGATCATTTTCTTGTGATGGAAAGGCTTATTCAGAATCAATTCCCACATTCAACGGGTTGTGTCACAAGGATTGGCTCTGCGGCTGAGTCGGGAGAGACCTTTCGTTGCTCTGGTTTTCATGTCGCATTTGATTTGGCTTTGGCTTGGTTTTCGTGAATGCATTTTCGTAAATATTTTCGATGGGTTTTTATGGCTTGCGTTTTCAAACTTCGCATTTGTATCGAAACTTCTTGAATAACATAGTGTTCTAATCAGTTGCTTATACGATTTCAGGTGATTGCGTAGGCGACATTTGTGCAGCCATCCAGTCCCTCGCCTGAGGCAAAGTCTAATGTGAGTGGCTGACCTTCTTCACCTCGACCCTCTGTTTCAAAATCAAATATGAAACACAAACGAAATGCTTGTCGATATAGTGTAGAATCAAAGAAATCATGGCATGATTCTTCACGACACTCTTGCTATAGAACTGTTGTACGCGGAAACTGATGCATGCTTTCTTATGTCCCATTTACTTAGCCTATGCACATAGAAGAATGAATCGATTAACGTTTATCGCAACGGTACGACTAAAGTGAATAAATTGACCAAGTTAAATAGAAACGCTAAGTTTCGTACATAAAAAAGAAAGGATAAGGTTCTAAAAAAGAGAGAGCATTTTTCAAGACTCTGCAAAACGGTCATTAGATAACTTGTCGACAAGGTGTAGTTTCCTCGAACGGTTGCCTAGGCCAAGGAACCAATTCGGCCCGGGAGGAACGAGTATAGCAAGCGCCAGCCTAACATCGACGTAGTTTATTCAGAAGTTTTTGCACAGAGCTCGCTACCTGCCGCGAAAGGGTCGCCGTCTAACCCAGCTATAGTCCGTGATGGCTTGACATTGCCAGTGACCTTCACACCCATTAACTGCTTGACTAATGCATGTGACATGGGATGAATATGATAGCTGCTCAATGTATACAATTTTATATGCTTACCTCAAACATGTTAACATGCAAATCAAACAGGATGGTTAGAAAGATCACAAATATAGCTAACATATTTATAAAACTGCTTGAACCAAATACAGAGCTTGGGTTTAATTAGCCACTGGCCAATACATGTGATCATACTGACCCTCACTCTTTGCAGGTGCCAGAAATCAGAAAGAACTTGCCAACTAGCTAGGCGATGTTCGTGCTTTGAAGCTTCGACCGTGCGTCGAAGATCTCGCCGCTGAATTTTGAAGACTCTCTACCAGTCCAAGAAATATGTCTCGGCATCCCCCCAATCCAGGTAGCTGGAATACTTTTATTGTAAATAAAAGATGTATGGATGGAACAGTTATCTCTTCGGCACTCATTTCGTAATCGAGTCATATTGTAAAGCCGTACGGTACGATTGTAATGGAGTCTATAAATGATGTCTATTATCAATAAAATGAAAAGTCTTTCTGTCTCAATGTGTTATTCAATTTGTTTGCACTCACTCTCTTATATGCTGTGTTTCGGATTACCTTATGACTATGCCTTGTGCGATCGCAAATTAGGTTCGTACGGCATCACGCCCGGGGGACGACTATCGATTCTACGAAATCGGGACGTGACATAATAGTATTAGAGCATGGCTTTACGTCTTTGGCCTCCAGTGTCGAGTTTCTAGTCTCAAACCATTGACCTCGTGTCGATGAGATGAGTTGTTCCATACGCTGAACCTAGGATATTTTCTGAAACTAACAAGAGTTGCCTTTCTTTTCCCTGCAGTTGCGGAACCTCGGGCAGAGGACGAGACGAGCGCTTCCAGCGGCTCGAGCAGTTCCAGACTCGAGCAGTTCGTCAACCCAACGGGGATGACGCCTACCGTAGCCGGATCTTCGGGCGACCCGATACAATAGATGCCGCAGATGCTCGAAATACAGCACCGCCAAAATGAGCTCCATCATCAGCAGGCGGAGGGTCGTCAGACCCAGTTTGAGAATCATTTTGAGGCTCAATTCAGACTACAGCTGTAGCATTTGAATACAAACCAACAAATAGTACAATCGATCGTGGCCAACAACAATTCAACGATGATGCCTGTCATGATCGAGCCTGCTGTTCGATCTAATAAAGCTGAACCGGAGGTACCCGTGCTTTCACCTGCGGCACCGAGAAGTTCTAATTTTGATGTGTCAAAATTCATAAAAAGCTGCCACACTTCCTTCAACGGCACAGAAGATCCCTCCGTGGAGATCGACTAGTTGGAGGAGCTGGAAGACAAATTCGAACTTCTGGGTGTCGAAGACTCAAGGAAAGTCGCGTGTGCTCAACTCCTATTTCGAATGAACATGCACGATTGGTGGGCCGTGCAGAAGCGGGCAATTCAACATGAAGACGAGACAGCGGCGATCTCGTGGGCCACATTCAGAAAAGCGTTCGAGACTGAATATCTTTCTGCAGTCGTACGGTAGGAAAAAGAAAACGAATTTATGCAGTTGAGACAAAGGAATATGACAGTACGATATTACGCGACCGAATTCAACAAACTGGCCAAATTTGCTGGAGCATATCTAACTACAACTGCAAGTCGAGCTAGATGATTCGAAGTGGGCCTGCATTCCTCTATTCGTGCCCATGTTTCGGTGCCTGAATACAAAACCAAGGACGAGACACTCAACCATACCCTCCGTCTGGAGTCCGAGTATCCTCCTGCTACTGCTGGCGCAATTCACTTTAATAACAAACAACACAGTAATGAGGAAGGCAACAATGTGCACAAGCGTCAAAATTGCGGCAACGGAGGCGACAATCAGGCAAAGGATGAAATAGTCTGCAATTTCTGTCACAAGAAGGGGCATGTAGCCAACGAGTGTCGATTGAAGAGTGGAGCATGCTTCGGGTGCGGCCGAACGGACCATATTGCATGCAACTGTCCAGAGAAACCGAACCAACGCCCCCAATAACATCAACAGAACTGAGGCCAAGCACCCCGGGCTCTACAGACCGCACAACAGAATGGCCAAGACCGTCGTCCCAATGCCCAGGGCTGCGTCTATGCCATGACTCGAGAAGAAGCGTTCGTATCTGACATAGTCGTGATAGGTATACTGTATTTCAATAATAAACATGCTCGTGTATTGTTTGATTCAGATGCCACGCATAGTTTTATATCGGCGGACTCGTCGGACACAAATTTCTCCTAACACCACTGGGTCTCGATCTTACTGTTATTGTACCATCGGACATGCCACTACTTGTAAATTTAGTCTGCGAAGATGGAATCATCTGTATAGATGGTCAGAAGGTCAGTCTCAATATAATAGTTCTAGATATTAAGAACTATGACATCATTTTAGGGATAGATTGGCTCGTTCCGTGCAATACAACCATCGACTGTACTGAAAAGAGGGTCACCTTCTATATACCTGGAGTGCCTAAATTCTGCTATTCGTGTGGTGAGGCATCGCCGACCTGCATGGTGATCTCCGCAATATCTGTTCGACGGATGCTGCATTCTAGGTGCGAAGGCTATCTAGCGTCCATTCGAGACATGCGATAGAATGGTGCAAATACGGGTCAGACAGACGTTGTGGCAGAATTCCCAGATGTGTTCCCGGATGAACTGCCCGGCATGCCACCCGATCGAGAGATTGAGTTCACTATTGACACATTCCCCAATACTCAACCGATCTCTAAAGCCCCATATAGAATGGCCCCTGTATAGCTTAAAGTACTCAAAGTATAGTTGTAAGAGTTGCTCGACAAGGGATTCATACGACCCAGCATCTCGCCATGGGGAGAGCCCATGTTGTTCGTTAAGAAAAAGGATTGCTCAATGCGTCTTTGTATCGATTATTGCAAGATGAATAAAGCCACCGTTTGGAACAAATACCGCCTGCCCCGTATAGATAATCTGTTTGATCAGCTGCAAGGAGATACGGTGTTCTCTAAAATTAATCTGCGCTCGGGTTACCATTAACTCAAGATCAAGTCAGACGATGTGCTGAAGTCCTCCTTTCGCACTCGATACAGCCATTACGAATTCCTGGTAATATCGTTCGACTTAACGAATGCCCCAGCAGCCTTCATGGATTTAATGAATCAGGTGTTCCGACCATTCCTCGACAAATTCGTAGTAGTCTTTATCGACGATATACTCGTCTACTCGAAGAATAGGCAGCAACACACTGAGCATCTACGAACCGTGCTTCAGACCCTTCGAGGAAATCAGTTGTATGCGAAGGGAAGCAAATGCAAATTTTAGCTGAGCAGCGTCGCATTCCTCAGAAATATCATTTCAGCTGAAGGTATTGCAGTCGATCCAAAGAAAGTTAAAGCCATTGTCAATTGGAAATGACCAGCGTCCGTCGGTGAGATTCAAAGTTTCCTTGGCTTAGCGGGATACTACCTACGCTTCGTAAAAGACTTCGTAAAGATCGCATCGCCTCTGACTCGCCTTACCCAGAAAGGAGTCGCATTTGAATGGTCAGACGACTATGAAGCTTCCTTCCAGAAATTAAAGCAATGTCTCATCTCGGCCCCGATACTCGCACTTCTTGAAGGGACTGAGGGTTTCCAGATATTCAGTAATGTATCTTGTCAGGGCTTAGGGTGTGTGCTAATGCAGCGAAACAAGGTGATATTTTTTGCTTCCCGACAGCTAAAGTCGTACGAGAAGAACTACCCTACTCATGACCTGAAGTTAGCGACGATTGTGTGAGTGTTGTAATTGTAGCATCACTATCTTTATGGCATGGCATGCACGACCTATACCGATCATAAGAACCTCAATTATCTATTCACGTAGAAGGAACTGAACTTGCGGCAAAGGCGTTGGCTTGAACTGATCAAGGATTACGACTTGACTATTGACTATACACCAAGAAAGAGAAATATTGTGGTGGACGCTCTGAGTCGAAAGTATATTGTCTCGCTATCTATCGACCGTAGATTGCTACACGACCTAGAAGAGATGGGCATCGAACTCCGAGTCAGATTCAGGAATGCACAGTTGGCAAAGTTGCAGTTAGAGCCGAGCCTGCAAGAAAAGATCAAGACCGCTCAAAAGGACGATCCATACCTGAAGAAAATACGAGAACTAATCTCGACGGGTAGGACGACCGACTTTATGAAAGATGAAACTGACATACTTCGATTGAAGGGTAGGCTATGCGTTCCGGATAATTCAGAACTTAAAAAGGAGATATTGTCGGAGGCGTACTATACGAAGTATACCTTGCATCCCGGTAGCACAAAGATTTACAAGGACCTCCGCACAAACTTCTGGTGGCACAGAATGAAAAGAGATGTGGCACTCTTCGTGTCGCAATGTATGGCCTGTCAGTAGGTGAAAGCTGAGCACCAGAGACCGGACGGAAGATACAGAATCTGGAGATTTTAGAATGGAAGTGGCAGCACATATGCATGGATTTCATTGTTGGTCTGCCGAAGACGCCACAGGAAAATGATGCCATCTGGGTCATCGTCGATCGACTAAACAAGTCAGTGCACTTCATTGCTATTAAAGTTACTTGGAGCGTTGATCGCCTGGCTCAGATTTATCTTGACGAGACAGTACGGCTTCATGGAATTTCGATATCCATCGTCACTGATCGGGATGTACGATTTATATCGCGCTTCTGGAGTAGCCTTCAGTCGGCTTTAGGTACCAAGTTGAAGTTCAGCATAGCTTACCATCCCCAGACCGACGGCCAAACGGAGCGTGTAAATTAGATTCTTGAAGCCATGTTACGGCTCTGCACAATTGACTTTAAGTCGAGTTGGGACGTTCATCTACCTCTGGCCGAATTTGTATACAATAATAGCTATCAATCCAGCATCCAAATGGTGCCGTATGAAGCCTTGTACGGACGAAAGTGCCGATCACCCATTTGCTGGGACGAAGTCGGAGAGCGGCAGATTCTCGGCCCGGAACTGGTGGAACAGACTATGCAAAAAGTTTGACTCATTCGGGAGAGATTAAAGACCACAGAGTCTTCAGAAAAGTTATGCGGATGTTCATCGTCGAACCCTCGTGTTTCAAGAAGGCGATCACGTATTTCTTAAAGTGTCGCCTATGTGGGGAGTTACCTGGTTTGATGCAAAGGGAAAGTTGGGTCCAAGATTCATTGGGCCGTTCGAAATACTCAAGCGGGTCACCCCAGTGGCCTATTAAATTGCCCTGCCACGGGCGCTAGAAGGTGTACACAATGTCTTCCACGTCTCTAGGTTATGGAAGTACGTACACGACCCTAGCCACGTGATAGATTTTGGTCAGCTGGAGCTGAAGTCCGATTTATCTTACGTTGAAGAGCCAATTCAAATCTTAGAACGCAAGGATAAGCTGCTACGGAATCGAATGATCCCTCTCGTCCGCGTACTCTGGAGAAACCATTCAATCGAAGAGTCAACGTGGGAACTTGAATCGGAGATAAAGGAAAATTTTCCTTCATTGTTCTCGTAGAGGTAGGTTCTATTCTTAAGTTTCGAGGATAAAACTTTTTCTTAGTTGGTTTTGGTGTAGTACCCCGTCCCTATATCGTGCCACGTTTTCGTGCATGGGGTGCGCGAGAAAGGAACACTGACGCTATCAATTCGGTAGGGACCGATAGGTCAGAATCGGCCGAATCGATCGAACGGAAATGATTGAATTAAGATCATTTTTTCTTTATGGAAAGTCTTCTTCAGAATCAATGGGTTGCGCCTCAAGGATTGGCTTTGCGGCTGAGTCGGGAGAGACCTCCAGTTGCTCTGGTTTTCATGCAGTACTTGATTTGGCTTTGGCTTAGTTTTCGTGAATGCATTTTCGTAAATATTTTCGATGGGTTTTATGGCTTACGTTTTCGAACTTCGTATTCGTATCAAAACTTCTTGAATAACACAGTGTTCTAATAAGTTGCTTATGCAATTTCAGGTGATCGTATAGGCGACATTTGTGCAGCGAACCAGTCCCTCGCCTGAAGCAAAGTCTAAGGTGAGTGGCTGACCTTCTTTGTCTCGACCCTCTGTTTCAAAATCAAACATGAAACACAAACGAAATGCTTGTCAACATAGTATAGAATCAATGAAATCATGGCACGATTCTTCACGACACTCTTGTTATAGAACTGTTGTACGTGAAAGCTGATGTATGCTTTCTTGTGTCCCATTTACTTAGCCTATGCAAACAGAAGAATGAATCGATTAACGTTTATCGCAACGGTACGGCTAAAGTGAATAAATTGACCAAGTTCAAAAGAAATGCTAAGTTTCGTACATAAAAAAAGAAGGATAAGGTTTTAGAAAAGAGAGCATTTTTTAAGACTCTGCAAAATGGTCATTGGACAACTTGTCAACAAGGTGTAGTTTCCTTGAACGGTTGCCTAGGCCAAGGAACCGATTCGGTCCGGAAGGAACGAGTATAACAAGCGCCAGCCTTACATCGGCGTGGGTTATTCGGGAACTTTTGCACAGGGCTCGCTACCCACCGCAAAAGGGTCGTCGTCTAACCCAGCTATAGTCCGTGATGGCTTGAAATTGCCAGTGACCTTCACACCCTTTCACTGCTTGACTAATGCACGTGACATGGGATGAATATGATAGCTGCTCAATGTATACAATTTTATATGCTTGCCTCAAACATGTTAACATGCAAATCAAATGGAATGTTTAGAAAGATCACAAATATAGCTAACATGTTTATAAAATTGCTTGAACAAAATGCAGAGGTTGGGTTTAATTAGCCACTGAAATCATGCCTAGAGTAAACAATCCCTTCAAGAGAAAGAAGACGATTAGTGATGGATCCTCATCTTCTGATCATATCCAAGGATCTCTCTTTTCGCCCATCCAAACGAACGACGGGACGTTTAATGAGTTTTTCTTTGAAACTCTAGAACAATCGTTATTATGGTATGCAGATTTTTCCATTCGCAATATTTGCCCCGGCGCACCAATAAAATGGACGATCTTTACATCTATTAAACCATACTTTGAAGCTTTGGGATTATATGTTTTTATTACACATTCATTTTCTATTGTCACGACCAGCACCCGGTATAGGGGCACGAGTGTGTAATAGCGCCCAGCCTATGCCGTAGAATCGGCAGTAGAACGATGTTCTAGGTCGCTAACGAATAACTCACACAAAGATATAATGTACATGCCATAGATCTCAACTCCGAATGGAGGACAAGTATAATGATATGGTAATACTCAATCATATTCTAAAGCACGATAAGATATCAAAGAAGTCTAGATAACTATAAAGACTCAATAAACAACGACTAAATAATATCAAAATTAAATCTCAAATACAATGTCAAAATCACCAATTATTACAAGTCAAGTTCAAACAGAGAATCTAAAACAAGCCAACTAGAACTAGGTCTCTTAGTCACTCCTGAGAATCTGGACCCAAGGTAGCTATCCCCTCCTCGGATCCATAGTAGGTAGGATACGTATCCTCTGAGTAATCATCTAAAAAACATATCCAGTCAGGATGGTACGAGCACATCTCCTCTAGCAGTTCCAAATAAATGATAAAAACTATATAGCAGTTATAGATAGTAATACTTAATGAACATGGAAAGTTTGAGACAGAAAATGAAAAAGAACAAAAGTTAGAACAAGAAAAATAAATACAGTAAAACGGAAGAGCATGGAAGTTGTCACACCCCGCTCCCGCAGGAGCGATCATCCTCGCTAAGGCGTGATGCCGTACGAGCCTAGATTGCACTCGTGCAAGGCGGGTTCCATAACAGCCGATTTCAACGGCTGCGACGGGGTCGTCGCACAGAAGTCCCAAGCAGAGACATTGAATGATAGCAGCGGAAATTAAGAACAAACACAAGTTATTCAAAGAAGCTCTTTATTGATATTAAAACAACGGTTACATTGGGGGCGCAAGGCCAATATTACAATCACTCAAGCTCACTCTTCTCATATTTTACAAGTTCACTCAGCTCTCTCTCATCTCTCAATTACAAGTCCTGATCCAGCGGATGCTTCAGAAGGCGACGTCCATACATTATGTCTGGTATAAGTCTTTACTCCATGCGGCCGTGTGCTTCGAATCGCCAAGGAACTCCGTGCCTCGACGCATCCAAGCGAGCTCCGTGCCACGAGCTTCTACCTGTGCCTGTACATATAAACTATGTGGGTGTCAGTACTCAACTGTACTGGTGGAATGAGCTCCTCACCCACCCATACAAACCCGACACGTTTGATTTACTTTTGTGCAACTTAGTCCCCTTTATTATTGTCTTTCTACTCTTGCCTTAGGATCAGTTTTTAGGACCGACGCCTTAGCCTATTCCGTGTCTCTAGACCATCTAGTGCTTATAATGACAATGTTAACTCATACCTTGTCTCAAGACCCTTCTCGTGCCAACAACGTTAACCTATCGAGTCGTGTTTACCTTTACGGCTTAAAATCAGAGACGTAACTACGCGATGAAGCTCCATTTCCGTGTGACCGTGCTTCAAATCTATCATACCTTGCCTCGCAACTCAATATGACTTAACCATATCGCGGCCTCGCGACCCTTGCTACTTTGATCACCAACTGACCCAATCAAGACTTGTGAATGTTAGTGTCACTCAACCAACTTTGCCTTGCGGTGGTTTTCCAACTTAAACTTAAACAACTCAACCAACTTATGCAACTCATATGCCGACAACTCAGGACTCGACGCCACATCTCGTGCCAAAGCACGTCATCTATGTTGTATCCATTCTTATGCCCAAACATTTGTATTCTAACTGTACACACATTCCACAACTCAACTCAATCTAAAGGCACACACGCGGATTGCCACCATGCCGACTTATCTATATGATTTGGTCACTGACTCCCAGAGCCATCATGGACTCCTCTAGCTTTTGTTAGACGGGTCTCCTTTCAGCACAAGGTAGCTAGCCCCGTTGCAAGTCCCCGCCTAACCCGTGCAAAGCACAGCTAATTACTCGTTTCCAATCGACGGCCGCAACGGTCCCGTGGTCGCCGGGTTGCCGTGCGGGGAAACGACTCACCTTGTCGACAAGTTGTCCATGACCATGCAAGACTCGACTCAAACTGACGTCTCACACAGTCATGCTACCTCTTTCTTCTAAGACTGCCTCGTCGACCTGTAGCCGCGAGCATACTTCTTTCTTCTGGGACCGCCTCGCCGACCTATAGCCGCGAGACCTCGCCGACCTGTAGCCGCGAGCATTCTTTTCATGTTACCATATCATTTTATTCAACTCAAAACGACCATTTGATAGCCCTTTTTCTAAACTCACTTTTGAATCAACCGTGGCTCGTGCCTTAAACACTAAGTCCGTGCATCGTGCCTCAAACCGACTTACGTTCTACGCGAAGCTATCGCCCAAGTCATATTTTATATAACGGGCCTTGGGATCGTGGGACTATTTAACTAGACAACTGCAGAATCAGTGGGACAGCAGTTGGAATGACTTAGGTCGACCGGCATAACTTTGCCTAACTTACTCAAGCCTACAACTTAACGAGCAAAGGCTGCATCAAGCCTTGCCTCGATGGAACGTGCCATGCACGCGTTCAACTTTGAACGACCAAGTCATTTGGGCGTCTAGACTTACGCCAGCAGTCGTGCGACACAACTTAACTCATAGGACGGGTCAAGGCTATGCCAAGCCTTGGACAATAGGACTGTGCATGCTTTATGAAGCATTCATGCGGGCGATGCCTGTGACTTAGGCTATGTTCATAACTTTACCAACTCAACCAACTTTCCTTCTCCCAAGCCACGGGACGAAGGATCGAGTGTCATTTTCAAAGCACGCCGTGCACCAACTCTAAGACGATCGTTGGACCTTTCCGTATTCTAACTCAATTTGACCCTTCGGGATTACTCCCTTTAGCTATGTAGATTCATCTCTTTTATTATTAAGCCTACTTGTGTAAGTTGAAAACATGCATTTTATTATGTGAAGGCTAAGATGAGGCAAGTTCACCGAAACTACCCCACCTGAGCAAGCAGTCGCCTCGACCGAGCGATGTCTCCGAGTAGCCGTTGCAAGGCTAAGTCCGAACGCCGTCGGCGTTTCGAATCCTCCGATTGACTGAGCGGAACGGGGCACTACAGAAGTGAAGACTGTAAATAGAGATAGCTAAACTAGAACAATATGATGTGAGTCCAATCAGTATAACATGAGCCAAATGTGAATCTAGTACAAGACACTAATCCAGTGTGTTTTAAAGTACCGAGATTGGCATGTAAACGGCTAGTGGATAAATACGGCACATCGTACGCTTGGCAAGCATACGACGGCTATCTGTAATGATTATACTTATAGTGAATACGGTACGTCGCACGCTTGGCCTAGCAACGACGGCTATCTTTCTAGTAGGGGGTGGTACGTACTTGTATTTAGACTTGTAGTGAATATGGCACGTCGCACGCTTGGCCTAGCGGTGATGGCTATCTTTCTAGTAGGGGTAGTTCTTGTATGATTATGAATATTTACATGTCTACTCAAGTATTTTTCTACCCTAAAAAGTACAAGTGAATCCATATCTCGACACATAAATAGGGTACGAGTCTATCGAGAAAGTAAGTGGTGCTTGTAGGTGTTTTTGGTAGGTGGTTCTAGTAGCATGGGCTAGACGAGTTAAATACATGTGTCGCAAATGAATGAATCTAGAATATTAATCTGTGTTGTGACAGAGAATCAATTAGAACTATATTGGAAGCTGAATCATAATAATCATCAAGTAAATAAAAACTATCAGAGAATGTACTCGCTTGTCGTCCAGAGCATTGGATGAGGATCGATGCCCAAAGTGGTGTCACACAAATCTATAAATAAAATATACATGATTATTTATTTTTCTAGAGTAAATAGTGTATTTAGATACACTAACTATATGCTTCTAGGCCAATTCTAGGTCAATGAAGACAACTTGGTCAATCCTATTCAAATGGTCAACTATCGATCAAACTTGGTAAATTCTAGTCACTAGTCAACTCTGGGTGAACCCTGGTTAAATTGGTCTATATTAGTCATCATCTAGTTAAAGCTAGCCAACTTAGCTATTACTAGTGTATACTACACATAAAGTATCTTAACTCATATAATACCTATACAATCTTACACAATAATCTATACTACTCTAATATCACAAAATACAAGGTATTCCTAATACTTTGACCATTCCCTCTATCTTATCTAATACATTACTCTAAACACTCCCTCAAAGACACTCAAACCTCAATCATTATCTTTCTACCTGATGGGGTTTATCCTATAGGGCTAATACCTAGTGTTCCTCCTTAAGATGCATAATGCATATGCAAGTATAAATTGTTAGTATTATTCATACAAGTCCCTTATCCAAGACTGAACATACAACTGAAACCAAACCATTTAGAGAGTAGAACAACACATCCCTAATTTCTGATGCAATGTATACTCCTATGACTGCTACCAAATGGAGCCCTCTACATAACTACATAGTTGGGCATGAACTCACAGGTGCTCCCTCTCACACCAATATGGACTGAACCTTAATATGTGTATATACAGATTGATAGAAGTATCCATATACACTATTACATTCCTATATTTGTTTACTATACACTTGACACTAATTTGTACCCACTGCTCATTGCATAAGGATCTCTCCTACTATCTACATTGTTAAATTCAATATCCTCCTACATCCTGTCATCACTCCACTGCCTATGCCCTGCTGCAAATGCTACAATTCACCCTACCCCTAACACACACACACACACACACACACACACACACATATATATATGTGTGTGTGTGCGTGTGTGTGTGTTATCAAACTAGTACAAGGTAACATCCTTAAGACTAACTAATACCTACAAACATGAATGAACACAAGGAACCCTAGAGTATGGGGTGGGCCAACATCAAGTTAAGTCTAAACATGACTGAACAACTTGAAATATAATTTAATAAAGAAGAAAGGGACTGCACAGATGATACCATGGACTCATGTGCCTCCAAGTTGATAGGTAAGCCATAGGACTAAGGGTTGATGCATATAATGGAAAAAGGACAGAACAATTTAGTGGACATGTCAATATAAAGGGTAAGGGTCTGAACTTAGCAATTAGGACTGAACCAATTATAAAGTCTGAACCCAAAGCCACTCTCAGGTATACTATCTTAAATGGAACCCTCTTCCCACTGACTTCCTAAATGAAAGAAAGGCCAATCCCTGCTTCCTTTGGGCTCCCCCCTCTTTCTACATGAGTTGTTACTATACTACTCGAGTACCTCTCATTCACATATGGCTGATACATGAGTGAATGAGTGAGTACCAAAGCCTCTTCTACTATTCTACTGTTATGCAATCAAGCCTATCCTCTTTCAAGATAACTAGTGTATCATCACTCGAGCCCTTCACTGAACCTTACTAAACCATAGAAGAGCATGACAATGGTAGTGGGTGGAACTCTAAGGTTTAATATGTGACTGCACCACAGACAAGGTATCTGAACAATTGAATAGATAGATCATGTTAGGGACAGAACATCTAATCAACTGAACATATGTTCATTTCTGAACCAAGGACATGGGCTGTTCACCCAAAGAAAGTATGGACAGAACAGAGCGAGTGATGGCAGAGCAAATGATGTAGTGAAAAATGCAATGCAATGAATCTAATGTAATGACTTGAACATTCAGTAAATGCAAAACAAAGGGAGGTATTGGTCTGAACTACAGAAATGATCAACTAAAACACAAATAATAGAAATAGACTAATCCTACTCGAGCTCATTTCCCCCATCTTATACTCTATATAATAGTTATCTATACTCCAAAGTTCCCCGCATCTAAATAATTGATACATAGCCCATGCATTATCTGATACCAAAGATACATGAAGGATACAATGCATGATGACAAAACTGAACATGAAATTGGATCTTGAGCCTACTAATGTCTGAACAAAAGTAAAAGGGGGACTGAACCTTCATATGAGTAGTGGATACTAATGCAAATGACAAGGGAATGAACCAATGGATTGAACATCAAAGTAGGGGAAGAACCTATGTTGTGTATGAAGACTGCTAACCATGAAGACTAATATCAATGTGTTAAAGAATATGAACTAAATATAGTAAGGACTGACCAAATCACTGAACATATAAGCATGACCCATGGATTGATACATTACCAACTGAGCAATCTAACTGATACATGGAATTCATTTTAACTGATGGTAAGGATTGATCAACATCATGAAGGATTGAACTAAATGGGCATGATAGCTAAGTAAGGGATTGATATATAATCTCCAAATTCCTACTATTGCTCTTTGAACACAGTAACCCCTCTCTCTCTCTCTCTCTTCATCCTACTAAGGCTCCTTGTCACTTGACACATACTCACTGCTACACAGACTAAATGAAATCTAATACCCACACGACTGTTTCTAACCCACTCCTTACATCTGATACATGATGCACAAGGGAAAAGGAACAGGACATGAATACATTTATTGTACCATATAAATGGACAAAACAATAGGCAGGCCAAGGAATGCAGGACAGATACTTAGCGAATAAAGGACGGAGACATCATTCATTAGACTAACTAACATGGACTGTTCTTACAAAGGAATGAACTCCCCTCTCTGTAATGAACAGAACAGATAAAAAGACTGAATAATCAATACAGTAGTGGATTAATGCAAATGTGTGTAGTACAAATCATAATAAGCTCCTTCAATGGACATGTACATCACTGAGCTACAGGACTGCACAAGCTATCTCTGGACATAACAAAGGGATAGTGAACCAATATCATACCATAGTCTCAAACCAATCATTCCTCATCCACATTAACCTACCAATCCATCCTGCATCACAAGACAACACCCAATATTGCTACACTACATATAGCAAATAGAAAAACCTAGCTAAAACTAAAATTTAAACATTAAATGCCCTAAGAGTCATTTGATCGAAGACTTGGTGTGCGTATTCAATACTCTTGTGATACGCACTCCAAATGGATCCAAACTTGACCCAAATCATTCCTAATGTAATGGGAGACCCTAAATGAATGCATCTACACTAATGAAAGGAAATTAGAGGATTTAGATGGCTCATACCAATTGGGAGTTGGAATCCCAATGAACAAAACTTTATATCTATTCTCCACCAACCTCCAATGGTCAAATTGCTCCAAATGCTCCCAAGCTAGCCAATAGAGGCTTCCTTTCTTCAAAGAAAAAAGTTTGTAATTGTTTGAGAGAATTTGGACTCAATTTGAGAGATGAAGGAAATTTGGGGAAGAACACAAATTAGGGTTAGGATTTGTAATGAAAGAGGAAAGAAGGAGGAATATTTACTTAAATAGGAAAGGATCTCTTGTGGCCAGCCATGGGTTCTCTAGGGTTTGGGTTGGGTGAAAATGGCTAAAGGCCTTTTCTATTTGTCATGACAAGCCCCTTTAGTAAAGGCCCAAACTAACTTATTGTTTTAAGTCAAAAATAAGTTCTACATGGTTTCTAGTTAGCTTAGAGTCTAACTAACAAACTAAAAATAAATTTAAGGTTTGTCTAATCTCACTAACTAAGTTTTCTTGGTCATGGCTAACATCTAGTCAATGTGGCTCTAAGGTTCTACTAAATAACGTCACTAACACCAATCATTAATTAAAAGATATTTAAAATAATCAAAAAAATTACAAATTACCAAATATACCCATATTCTAGAATGTGGTAGTGACATCTATTGCCACTAATGCAATTAGGTTATTTTACTGCAACTTTGCTCTTGCTGATGATGATTATCTTGTGAAAAGCCGTATTGCCGGTATTGATATTCAATTCAATGATAAAGATCTAGCAACGATCCTACAAATTCCAAATGTAGGTGAGTTGCTTGTCGATATCACTAATTTTGAGTTTCCCAACGACTGACTTTAACCAATTTTAAAAATCAACTTTGTGCTCCTGATCCCATCCGTCCTGGCAAATTCAAAGCTATGAACTTGAGTTTGTTTTTCTATGAGTTACATCGGATCATATTTTCTACCATTTTATCCAAGTCCACTTCAAAATACGATGTAAGTACTCTTGAATTGTCTGCTATCTACCACATTCGTCATGGGATTCCCTTTACGTCCCTAAGACTATTATCTGGATGATGGCTAGGTGTCGTGAGATGAACAAGAATCTTCTCCACGCGATGATCCTACCTATCATCTTTCAGCATTTTGAGATTGATCTTTCATCTTGTGCTCGTGACTCTGAGCCCAAGTATGTGCAGCTTTTACGTCGTAGTGCCTCTGTCCCTCATGCTCCTCCTACTGCACCACCTCCTTTACCTCAGACTTATACTATGTCCTTTGAGGGCATCCACTTGGATGAGTTGCGGCGTGCTCAACTGGATGAGCACAACTCTTTGCGATCGTTTGTGACCGAGACATTGAAGGAACAAGAGTTCCAAAATTTTAGTCAGTTTCAAGCCCTTGCAAACTCTTTTGCGGATCTACGTTTTGCTCAGACTAGTCAGCATGCCAGTTTTCTTCCCCGAGATCCTACTGTTTCTGGTTACCACTATGAGGATGAGGCGTTCCATCATTTCTTCGACCCCGGTAACGCATATGATTGGTATCGTGGTTCTGGTGCTACTCCACATCCATCTCATAGAGTTGGTACTTCTGGTGCTGGACCTTTCGAACGTGGTGATGCTGCTGCAGCTTATGCTGATGATGAGTCAGGCTAGCTAAGGATTTGATCTAGATGCTACAGTCTTTTTTCTAGATGTTATCTTATTTTAGACTCTGCTTATGTCTATGTTTTCTTGAAAATGCTCCTACATTCCAAGATAGTACTATTTTTTATGCACTTCTATGTGTGATAGTTTGAGATGTTGAGTTTATTGTTAACTCCTTTGATATTATGCATTTTTATTTTAGTATTTATTGTCTCTTTTGGTATGCACTTATGCTTAACATTATCTTTTAGCTACTGCTTCAAATTATAAACTACCTGTAAAATTTATGTTATTTTCTTTATATTATCTTTGTATTTCTTCTTCATTGTTTGTTTATTACGCATAAATTGTGGGGGAGCTTATCTCTTTACAATTACTTTGCTAAATGACAATGGGAAAGAAAAGTATCTAACATCTTTTTCAGGATAATATCTATCAAGAGGAGACAGTACCAAAATCATGAAACACGTTTTAAGATTTTTCAAATCAAGACCAAGATGTTATATCGATCAAGATTTGTCAATTATCAAAATAGGAGAGATTGTTGGCCCGTTGGTCATGGTCGAATCGGATTTTAATAATTGATCTAACTCTGTCTCGATATAGTGGCTACTTGGATGAACAGCGACAGCCTGTGCCTGCTACCGTTCAAGACTTTGTAACTTGGAGCTGTGTTTTGTCATCGCGTCTATATTTCTATTATCAATGTACTTTTTTATTTTATTGAGTTTAGGAATACATTGTAAACCGCATCGTACTGGCAAATAGGCTACCCAAGAAACATTTTTAAAATACCATTTTATTTTAAAAATAAGCCCACTTACAAAGCCCAAAACTACTTCCTAATTACTTGAAAACTCGAAAGCCAAACAAACCTGAGTTGCAAACCCAAAACCAAACCAATTATGGACTAGCAGAATTCGGTACGAATTTGTCCCGAATTCGACCCAAGTTCGGCTACCGGAACGTTGGATTTTAAACTCAGTCTTCCCGCAATCACGGATGCAACGACTATATGCCAAGATTCTATCATAGAATTCTGTCCGAATTCTCCCTTTGGAAATCCTATAAATGGAGAAGAAATTCTATCATTTCAACTCACTTATTCACTTTCATATCTTTTCTCTCTAAGCTTACTACGATATTCCAAAGCTCTACTAAGCTTTCGATTTCAAATCCCAAGTCAGTTACAACCCTCTAGTTGATTTGCCAGTGCGGTACGGTCTAGAAGTTCAGAGTGATTGTAATCAAGAGGCTTGATAGAAGTGAGACACTTCACAATTGAAGTTGGTCGAGTACTTCGGATCAAAGCTCGCGTTTGTAGAAGTTGCAAGGACTTCGTATGAAAACTTGCGATCTTTCCATAGTGGATTTCAACTGGAAGCTAGAGTTCTCTCGACTGGATTAGTCCTCACAAGAGGGAGACCAGTATGCATCGCCGTCTTTGTGTTTGCTCTTTGCACTTTGCTTTTACTTACTTATAAATGTGATATATTTTTGTGATCTTGCTGCTAACATTTTTAATTGCTAATATTCTGTTGCCTACTCTATTTACTCCCTCTAGAGTATATCGCTTTACATTTCATTCCTACAATATTATTTGAAATGCGACTTCAAATACATAATAAAAATTCCGAACAAACTCTCCTTGCCTAAACATTCAATGATGGAAACTAAAAAAAATGACTTCTTGAAAAATAAAAACAAATTGACTGAGTGCTCATTCAATGGAAGGTAAATTTTTTAACATCTCCTCAAACTGTTCATTGGTAACCTGATTCCATTTTAATACTAAAAAATATCAGAATAATTTAAATGAGTGATGTCAAGTGGTTGATCATTGTCCCAATATATGGTCATATTTGTTTTCATTTTCTTGGATTCTTGAATTTTTCAACCTCTTGTTGATTAGTTCGACATTCCTTAAACCAATGTCCATCTTTGCCACATTTATGACAAACATTACTAACCTTATTTGGTTTATTTTGAGGATTTGAGTTTCTTTTGTTAGAGGGTGTTGTCCACTTTGTTTCATTTATTTTTTTGTGAACCATTGTTCCACCTTTGTAAGGATGAAAATCATGACCATATCTACCATAATATTTTTTTCTTCCACACCCTCTTCCATGTCCTCCAGCACGACCTCGGGTAAACTCATAATTGACATTTGTCTTAGGAATTGCCATTGATCCAGTTGGTCTAGAGTTGTAATTTTTTGTATAGAATATTGCTATTTGTCTTTGCTACACGGAGACAAGTCACTAGTTCTGAATATTCCGTTCTTCTACTTTACAATAAATTACTATTAATTTTTTATAAAAATATCATAGATTTTTTGTTGTACACGTGTTTGACTAGTAATTAAAGGAGTGGGGTCTTGTTTTCTGGGTTCTCTTTAAGGGGGTAGGAGTAGTACAGCACATCCACTTCAAAAATTACAAAATGAGTCGGCAGCCCAAAGTTCAAACTGAGGAGGAAGGGAGGAGTGAGTGAATGGTGAGAGGCGGATACAAAATCACCAGAAACCCGTTTCTTCCTCACAAAACCCACAAAATACCAATCAAATATTTTTTTTCTTCTTCTCCCAATGTCTTGTATCCTTCTTCATCAGACTGCAACCGCAACCCGCTCGATGAAATGTCTCACAGGACTTCCTTTGCTTCCCATTCCCTTAGGCTCCTCCAACAGAACCCCTCCAAACCGTCAATTGTCGCCTCCGTTCACTCCCTCTCCCTCAAAAACAACACCATCATGGAAATCTCGGCCCGGACGACTCTCCTCACCGCATACGCGAGAGCCCACGACTTGCATTCTTCTCTGGCTCTCTTCGACGAGGCTGCAGCTTCTTCCCGTGACTTAATCTCTTGGAATTCTGCGATCAGTGCTTGTGTTGTGAATGCTTGTTACTGTTCCTCGATCACAATCTTCCGAGAAATGGGTAGGGGGTTCGGAGAAGTGGATTCGACGACGTTGGTAATCATCCTGTCGGCTATGTCTCGTATCCGGAACTTGAAGTGTGGAGAGGCCATCCATGGTATGGCCTTGAAGAGGAGGTTTGACTCTGATGTCTACCTTAATAATGCACTGATAGACATGTATGCAAAGTGCGGCGATATGGGAAGGTCATTGGGCGTGTTTGAGGAAATGGAGGTTAAGGACGTCGCTTCGTGGAATTCGGTAATGACTGGGTACCTGTATAATGGTTACCCAATGGAATCGGCTCTCCTTTGTAGGCAGATGAGTTGCTCGAGCGTCGGGCTGGACCAAGTAAGCCTATCTTGCGTCATATCGGCATGCTCTTGTTTGGAGGAGCTTTCTGATTTAGGAGAAGTTGTACATGCTTGGGTGGTCAAGCTGGGGTACGATGGGACTCCTCATTCTTCTTCCATCAGTAATTCTCTTATTTCCTTCTATTGCCGATGTGGGGATGTAGAAGCAGCAGAAAAAGTGTTTCAAAGGCTTGTTTTGAAGAATGTAATTTCATGGAATTCCATGATCAATGGTTTGGTAGAGAATGGGAGACTCAGTGGAGGTCTTGATCTTTTTCGTGCAATTCGTGCGACATCAGAGGTACAACCTGATGCTGTTACATTGGTAACTATTTTACCAGTTTGTGGCATGTTGAACCTATTTCCTCACGTCAAGTCAATTCATGGGTTTGCTATTAGAAATGATATAGAGTTTGAAGATCCGGCAGTTTCTAACAGCCTACTTGATATATATCTGAAATGCGATGATTTAATTTATGCCGACTTTCTATTTAGGACCATGCCAAATAAGGACTTGATCACGTGGAACACTATTATCCTTGGATACTCCCAAAGTGACTTTCATAGAGAAGAGGCTCGAATTTTGTTCAAAGAATTACTTAAAGAAGGTCTTGAATGCAGCTTAGCTACTCTATTGGCCATCCTGCCTTCGTGCAATAATCCTCAGGACATTAATTTTGGTACGTCTATCCACTGTTGGGAACTCAAATATGGTTTTGCTGACACACTTTCTGCTAGCAATGCCCTTATACTCATGTACATAAACTGTGGAGATCTAATGGCCTCATCCTTGCTGTTGAAAATCATTTTACCAGTATCAGATGTTGTTTCTTGGAACACAATCATAGTAGGTTTTGTCCAAAATGAGCATCACAAAGATGCACTTAAATCCTATGAGTTCATGCGTTGCTCTTTGAATATAGACCCTGACCCCATCACACTGGTTAGCATTCTATCGGCATGTGGGAATCTTGAACTGTTGTTCTATGGTCAGTCACTGCATGGATTCATGATTAGAACTCCTATAGGATCAGATCTTCGGGTGAAGAATGCGCTCATAACCATGTATTTCAGATGTGGGGACAGCAAGAGTTCTGAATTGGTGTTCAACACCAATAGTCATAATAACTTGTGCTCGTGGAGTTGTATGATCTCTGGCTTTGCGCAGAACAGGAATGGTGGAAAAGCACTAGAATACTTCTGTCATATGACAAGGTCGGATATCCAACCTAATGATATCTCTCTCGTCGGTCTCCTCTGTGCTTGTACTCAACTAGGAAATCTTAGACTTGGAAGAGAAGTTAATGGTTACATTTTCCATTTTGGACACCATGATAATGTATTTATTTCATCAGCCCTTGTCGATATGTATAGTAAGTGTGGTAGACTGGACATTGCCACCCGAGTATTTGAAAGTTCTTATGAAAAATCAATTGCTTCTTGGAACTCGATGATCTCGGCATATGGCTTTCATGGGCACGGTAAAAAAGCCATCAAACTCTTCTCTAAAATGTCAAATATGAATGTTAGACCCACTAAGAGCACCTTCATTGCTCTTTTATCAGCTTGCAGCCACTGTGGACTAGTGGATGAGGGTTGGAGGCATTACAAACTGATGGTAGAGGAATTCAAGTTGGAAGCAGCTGTTGAGCATCATGTTCTGGTTGTGGATATGCTTGGTAGAGTTGGAAGGCTTCGAAAGGCATATGAGTTTGTTATGGAATTGGGCATCAGAGCAGAGTCAGAAGTTTGGGGAGCTTTGCTGAGTGCCTGCAAAGACCATGGTGAGCTCGAGATGGGGAAATCGATTGCAGAACGTCTATTTTTCTTGGAACCAAAGAACACAGGCTACTATGTTACACTCTCCAACTTATATGCATACCATGGAATATGGAACACTGCAGAAGATGTAAGGAGTATGATTCGAGATAGAAGATTGATGAAACCCCCAGGTTCCAGTTCTATTGATGTTCCTATCTGGTAAGTTAACCTCCTATTCTATAGCTTCATTGTTTCAACACTTTTCAACCTCAGATTATTCTAGTTTGAGGACTAATCCCGAGTCAAGCAATTTGAATTCGGACACATTGCTTTGATAATATTCTGAAGGAATGTGAATAAAGATCATGTCTGGAAAGTGTATCATAAAGAGGTGTGAAGAATATATAGCCTGCAGTTAAATACATATTGTATTATTATGAAAAGAAAATACATAAAACATGCTGACAGTTGTTTGCTCAACTAAGCTTCAAAAGGCTGCCTGTATCTATTAATTACTGATCCAATATGGTGACATTAAATCTTTCATTAAAGTGTTCTTTCACAACAATGCAACTAAACAAGAAATGCTTGTTATTGACTAGTATATATATCATTGTGATCACATAAAATATTATGATGAATCTTGAACACTTGCCATTTGAAAATGATGTTTCTCCTCTTGAAAACCATCTACTGCTGCAAGCTGACCTCTGCTTATATCCTAGATTTATGACCATTCACAAGTCTTTTGAGCTAACAATCATCTTCCTATCTTATTTTCAAGCTTGGATATGTGAAGCCGAAAATGTTTAGAATATCCTTATGGGATATAGTATAGATTGAGTTCAACTTCCACAATAGAAGTATATATAAAATGTTTCTGACCAGTTGGATGTTTGACTGCCACAAGCATGGATACTCAGGAGTTCTTAACCACTCCCTTTTGAGATGAAGGATGGGATCCAGGAGATCCCAGAAAATTTTCATTCATAATAGATCAATAGGCTTAGCAGTACAAAGTCCAATGAGGAACCATATAATATTTAGATACATAAAGTCAATGTTTGGAAGATCGAACCCGGAATGGAGCAACCGGTCATTAGGCAATTGAGCGCCATTAGAAGCTCTAGCTTCCATCCAAAATAATCGGATTCTCAAAGGATTTTAGGAAGTATTTAGGCAGACTTTGAATTGAAAATTCTCTTATTTCTTTCAGGCCAAACATGTGAAACAATGGCCATTATAGCACAATCTTCAATAATTAATGAATCTCTTCGAATAGAGTTTCTCCATAAGGTACAATAGTCCACCAGGCCTGTAGGCCCATTGTGATATTGATGGCACTATTAAGCTTCTCCCATAAAATATTGACAAAATCACATTGGGGGAAGAGCCGATTAATTGATTATTCGATTTCCAAAGCATAGGATGCAAATATTAGACAAAAATATCCTTTCCTTTTCAAGTTGGCGACAATTAGCAATTTAGTTTTAATTGCAAGTCACATAAAAATTATGACCTTCAGAGGTGCTTGAACTCTCCATCTACCTTTTGCTGGTGCCTAAATTACACCAATCGAGTTTATCATCATGTAAAGGGATTTAACATTATACGAGCCATCATTAGACCATTTCTATCTCTTGACATCGCTTTTTGAAGATAGAGAAATACAAAGAAGAGATGTAGAGAAAGTTTCAAAATCTTAATCTAATTCCTTGGTGACGACTTTTCTGAATTTGGGGGACCATGTCCAATAACTATCCTCCAAATTCCTTGATTTGAAACTAAGTCATTATGATCCAGTGCAATGGCATGGGATATAATGAAGCAAAATTGTCTTTTCCGCACCAAGTATCTATCCAAAATGTGATAGTTGTGCCTTGCCCACATTTGACAAGAACGCCATCTTTCATGAAGGGCTCTGCCTTAAGAAGGTCTTGACCACTTACTTGAAGTGTTAAATATTAATAGGGATCGTAGATATGTTTCTAAAGTCTTTCTAATTTTTTTACAATGTCTTGTTCTCTGTGGAGATGGTTTCAAACTACAAATTCTATAAAGAATTTGCAGTTGTTTATATTGTGAAGAGGCATGTTAATGATAGGAGACTAACCGTGGAGCTTAAAAAGCTTCTTGATAGAGAGTTCTTATGGGTGGTTTCTATTACAAGGAAAATGAATACATGGTGTATTTTCCTTGTTTCATCTGAGACAGGGAATTTGCCTGCAAATTAGACACTTGGAGATTAAGGGGATTAGATAATCAGGTTTGTAGCAAGCTTGTTTGGATTAGAATAGGGGATCTCCGTCTCTTTTGTTTCTCCTTTGAAGCCATGGCTTCATCTGTTACAAATATTTGGAGAGGAGAAATCACGGCCATTTGTGGGAGTGCAAAAAGAATATTTTTCCTTGCTAGTACTCGGGTGCTATGGAAGAGGGACAACTGTGACAGATGGATATCATCTGTTGATTGGAGAAAGATACCTTGATATTCAACATTTTAACGAGATGATCTGCAGAAGGTGCATGCCAATCAAAAAGGGTTCCCCATGCTGTCACATACCTTTGTAAGGCCCTCCAAAACAACGGAAACCAGTTGCTTCACCACGATCTCTCAGAGAAGAACAAACTGGAGCAAAGATAACCAGTCGAGTTGAATTGGTTCTGCAACTCGGAGCGCAACTCGGAGCATTCAATCTGGGTTGAAACAAACATCTCCCTCTCAATCCAAGAACATCTGTGTTGGCACTATGTAGTTCGTGCATAGAGATAGGTAGTGTCATTATTGAAGTTTGCTAGCTCAGAAAAGTTTTGATTTCCCTCTAGAGTTGCTGAATGAGCTATTTTCATCAATGAACTATCTTGTTACCCAATTAGTCTACTATCAATCACCTTATTCACCTATTTATAGACAATTATATAGGAAAAGGGTTGCTTGCGGTTCAAAATTGATTAATCTGACTGTGAAGTAGATACCAAAAATTATGGGCTTTCAGTAGACTTGATCTCTGGTTATCTTCTGGAGGAAAATGTCATAGAAAATGTGAAGTTTTCACTAAAGGACCTTTTGATAGCTTTTCAATTGGAGAGAAAGAGATTGTAACAGATAATAAAGATAAACAGTAGATCAAAAGAATCACAGTAAAAACCAGACGAGACAGGTTTTAAGTGGAAATCTTAATAGAGAAAAATCACGGCAGCAACAAATCTTATTTCATTATTTTTCAGATGATCCAATATACAAGATAATCAGATTACCGGCTATTTATAAGTCCTCCAGATAACCTTAAATAATATACAGGATAATCAGATAACCTTAAATAATTTTAGGTAGATAAAAAAAATATAATATACACCAAAAAGATATTCGGTCTCAGTCGGACTCGGCTTCTGAAGGACCCTTTTGCTGGTGTAACTGAATTACCCTCCAGGGGACTAGAGGATTTAATTAGGATCCAAGATACCACATATCATGTCCCGGTTTTGCAGAACTGATCGTCCTCGCTATGACGTGATGTCGTGCGAGCCTAAATTACGCTCGCACAAGGTGAATTCCGAAACGACCGATTGAGCAGCTAAACGACAGAGTCGCACATAAGTCTCAAGCAGAAAAGTTGAATCAAACACAAGTTATATAGAAACAAAATCATCTTTATTGATATTGAAACAGAAAGTTACAATGGCTCAAAGCCAATATTACAATCACTTAATCCTCTCTCTCTCTCTCTCTCAATTACAATAAGATCATGTCCTTAGGCTTACAACTTGAAGAAGATTACAATAGGCGATGTTCATACATTATGTCCCGTATAAGTAAAGATTTTGACGCAGACGCACGCCTCGAAACGTCAAGGAACTCCATGCCTCAGCATGTCCAAGTGAGCTTCGCACCGAGTGAGTTACAACTTGAAACCTGCAAGGAATCTTGTGGGATATCGGTATATAGAATGCACTAGTAGGAAGGCCTCTCGTCTACCCAACAAAACCAATACGTTATTTTAGTGATCGCGCACTATACTTTTTGTGGTCCTTCTAATCTTGCTTTACAATCAGTTTCATGCCATATACTACAAGCCTACTTGTGTCGCAACATCGTGACCGTGCTATGCGACAGAATAAAGCTTACCTTTACTTACATTCCGGCCTTCATTGTTCATCGCAACAAGTAGTTTATAACATAGAAATCTAGCGCTACGCTATTGAAACATAATATCCCTTATTGCGTTGTAAAGCTTGACTCTGCATAAGCTAAATCTTTGACTTAATCATTGTATTGCGTCGTACATCCACTTTTTGACTCAATCTACGATATGCACATAGATTGTTGCTAGCACGCCGACTCAATCTATGTGAAGCTCACTAGCATGACAAGCTACCCTTGGACTTATAGCTTGGTGCAGACGAGACCCTTGTAGCACGGGTAGCGAGCCCCGATGAAGTGTCCTCGAATCATCTGTGCGGTACAAATCCAGCACAACTATCGTGTTTCATCCTAGGCCAAATTGGTCCCGTGGCCTCGGGTTATCGTCCGAAGAAACATCGCCCTTGTGCAAGTTGTCCAATGACCATGCAAGACTTGACTCGACTTACCATCCTACTTAAGCCATTACTCTTCTCAATGTTTCCATCTCTATGCAGCTCCCAAACAAGGGACTGCCTCGGTGACAAACGGACTTGAGAACTTTTCATGTTTCCATACCTTTTCGTCTCAAACTTATGGATGGCTATTTGATAGCCCTCCTGCTTAACTTGAACCAACCGTGTTACATGCAGTACGACCAACCGGGTCGTACTCTATATGACAAACCTTGAAACTGTAGAAACGTGAATGCTATGACTAGCATTAAATCCATGTGAACATACAGACTATGACAACAAGTCAATAGTCTATGTGGCGGCATAAGAAAACTCTACTCAAGTCGTAAGATCGAAAGATCGAGTGCCAATTTGAAAACCCAACGTGAAGTACTATCTAAGCATCAAGTTCAATATTTTCATGTTCTACACAAATCTAATATAAAACGAGATTATTCGTTTAGTTATGTGGGGTTCATCCCTTTTATTAGCATACATACTCAGTGTGTAAGAAAACAAGCAAGTAACATCCATTTTATTAAGTGTGTAGGCAAGGTAGAGACAAGTTCATCGAAGCTTACCTCGATCGAGCGGGGCTCCGAGCAAGTCGATGGATAGCCAAGTTCGAACGTTGTTGCGACCATTGATTTATCCTGTTGACCTGAGTGGGACGAGGCACTTCATAATACACCACTCAAAAAATGTTTCATCCTCGAAACTTCTTGAGTACACACTCCTCAACTTTATCACTATATACACAACTTGAATTCACCTGGCATAACATTTAATATCTCTCGAACACGATTTTCTATGTGTTTTCCCAATCCAAGTCGTACTCATGCCTTAGCCAAATTCACCAAACATCTATTTCATTCCAAACAATTCGACTATATCCCAAGACTTAATATCACTATCCACATTGTGCTTGCGCTACTACTCTCTAACATGAGGCAACTATAACTCGTCGCGCACATGTGTAACTTAGTTCTAGGGCAAACTCACCAAAGCGATATTCCTTAACAATCCCGAATCAGAAACATAACCAAGTCGATCATTTATCATCTCCTAATCGAAACCCAGTTTTACCCCTCAATCAAATCCGAACAAAATTTTCAAGTTAACTCAATTTTCAACCAATCCTTCAAACCTGACTGTATCAATATCTCAATCGATATCACACGTATTGATAGTCAATTCTCGCAAACTAATTTAACTATCTTCAGAAGTCATCGATTGAATCATCTACGTCCTATCTTTCGAATTTTCCAAATCTTTGAAACAAACCAATCGACACCCGAATCTCTTATTATGCCTAACTCAAAATGCTCTTCCAATTACGATCTCAGATATGGTAATATCATTCGAATCCATTCAAGTAAATATTTGCTTTCATTTAATCCTCAAAAATACATTTGATTTTATCGAAACAAGAATTCATCTTCAATTATCAACTTTCCTCTATATTAGAAAATTCAATCTAACATATTCGATTCATTCAATCAACAACAACAATTCTTCCAATCAATTCTTACAATATCAACATCAACATCTCGAATATCTAGCCTATGCAAAACATCATGTAGTCTCGAACCAAATTGATCAAAATCCAAGTCCATTATACTTCAACGATCGCACTTCTATCAACATTTCCTCCGAGCGCACGATTCAGAATCACATGTCAACTCTTCATTGATGTTTCATCTATTACTTTTACACTGAGCAACACAATTGAGGCAAACCATCAATATGTAATCGATCTGACTAATCCTCGATACCCTCCCGTTCCTTTGATCGTAAGCCAATTATCCATCAAATACGAATATCAGATATTATCATCCAATCTAACCCTATCGATCATCAAAACTTTCAAGAACATATTTCCAATTCCAAGCCTCACTATTCTAAATACAAGAACGTAGACAAACGAATCAATTTCCTAACTAGCTACCCATCTCTATAATCTACCCATACGACTCTTACTAAGGTCAATTCGCAGTAATCTATCTCTCGATATAAGGACGTCTACGTAACTGCGAGGCTAATTCACTACGCCAAAGTCAAATGTTCCGATCTCCGCCATGCAACCAACATCAAAATTATCACCCTTAATCCTAAGGTCAAACCATAGTCGATAGTATTGAATTTTCTACCCAAGCTCGTTTCACTCTGATTTCTAAACATCGCATATAGATTATCCTACTCGCATTTGCAATATTCATTTCAATGGGTCCGAGTCTGTTTAGCAAAAACATTTCTAGGGTAATTCTCATTCACGATCATTCTCGATCATAACATGGTCGACAAACATCCATCCGAGATATTCTCCTAATTTCAAGTCTTTAAACCTATGCAATTGTGAGACTCGTCTCACAGTATCAGTATTTATATACGGATATGTATTTTTTACTGTATTTCGTATTTTCTTGGTTTTCAAAAAGCTTTAAAAAATTTCCAACTTATAGATTTTCTCCTTGATCGGCATACCGCTAGTATACCAGCGTATATCGACGACATACCTGTCACTCCCATTTTTCGTTAAACGTATTTTCAGTATACATGTTCAGAATTCTGACATTTGTCAGATGACTCGTGTCTTGACTTGTCTTTCTTAGCTTTGCCTTGGTTTAATCTTGACTTGGTCTAGTTTGGTTTGGTTCAACTTGGTATGGCTTGGTTTGGGTTGGTTTTAGATGAGAAGAGTTTTGTATAAAAACCAACTTCTCTCTCTCTCCTCCATTAACTTTATTTACTTTTCATCTTCTTCTACATTTTGCTCCTCCACCAACCCTATACAAGTACATCTTGCTAAATCTTGAACAATATTGTTTTTGCCATTTTTGTTTGTTCTATTCTCTTTCTCTCATGATTCTAAGCATCTTTAGCACTTGAAGTTTTTGGTTTTAATGGTTACATTTTTGTAGATCCAAGTTTTAAGATTTTTTTTTTGTTTTGATCTCTTAAAGTTTGTTATTTCTGAAATCTTATGGTCCTATGTTGTGGAGAATTTCATTCTATCCAATTTTGGCTTTTGAACCGCGTGATTTTGACTTATTTTGAGGAAGTTATGGCATTTCTTGAGTTCATGGATTCCCTATGCACTTCGGTGCTGATTTGGGGAAGATTAACAGCCTACACCTGTGCACTTGCGCGCAGCCTGCACCTTCCTGCACTGCCTGCGCACCTTCCTGTGCAGCTTGCGCACCTTCTAGCATAGACTACACAGCCTGTGCCTTCCAGCACAGACTGCACAGCCTGCGCACCTTCCTGCGCAAATTGCAACTACGCTTCCTGCACAGGCTGCACCTGCGCTTCCCTGTGCAGACTACACCTGCGCTTCCCTGCGCAGACTGCACATGCGCTTCCCTGCGCATACTGCACCTGCGCCTTCCTGTACAGACTGCACCTGCGCTTTCCTACACATGTTGCACCTGCGCTGCACTGCTTTTTCTTGCACATATTGCATTGCGTTTTCCTGCATTTAGCTGTTGTTGCATGTTTAAGCCATTTTGTAGCTAGTATCTTGAAAAACTCAAACACTTGAAAGTTGTAGATCTTTGTTTTGGTTTCAAGAATCTTGTTTCACTTTAGTTGGAGTTCATATGCGACTGATAATTTCAATCATAGTTTTGATCTTTTGGCATATTTTTTGTACTTGGCTGTTTTGATATTTCTTCTACTCTAATAAATTCTTAATATGATTAGATGATCTCGTATACTTAGAGAATGACTGTACACCCTATATACACTTGACACTAGCACATGTTCAATTATTATTCTATGTCATGTACTTTTATTTATTCCTTTTCACATGCCATGATATGTCTTTCCTTTCGATTCTTTCTTATATGTTATGTTATGTATTGCCATTCCTTCTCGAATTTATTGTATTTTGTAGTCTATGTCATGTCTAGAATTTTTTTGTGGTGGTCCGTCATGGCGCACTCTTGTTACATGCCTTCTTTGCTTACTAGATAGTGACACGTCGTAGTGCACTCTTGTATATGTCTTTCCTTGCTTACTAGATAGTGGTCCGTCGTGGCGCACTCATGTTACATGTCTTCTTTGCTTACTAGATAGTGATTCGTCGTGGTGCACCCTTGTACATACCCTTCCTTGCTTACATGATAGTGGTCCGTCATGGCACACTCCCTATTTTCTCTATAGTGGCTCGTCGTAGAGCACTTCTAGTTTCCAGCTTATTATATTTTTTTTTGTTGTGGCTTGTTAAGTGTGTCACGACCCGCACCCTAGAGTAAGGGCATGAGCAGTGGGTACGTCCAGCCTACGTCGCAGTGTCGGCGGTAGAACGCTGTCATAGGTCAATCATCTAACAATATATAAGGTACATGTACAGTATATACACTCCGAATGGAGGTGACATAGCAGAATACAGTCTCAATCACATCTAAGATAGAAATGATAAGATAGATAGATAGATAAGAAATGAAATGAATCCACAGAGATACAACCAGATAGAATTCTAAGTGTCTAAGATATCACAAATCCAGATAACATCTCAAATCTCAAATACAGTAATCCATAGAGTAAATACATTAAAAAGACATCCTAGAATAAAGGTGTGTCATCCACTGCTAAGGGGTCCTGCTGCTGGTCCAGGTCACAACAGTCCTCTTGGGTAGTCCCGTAATATGTGGTACAGAGCGCCTCGTTCTCATCCTCTGTAATATTTTTAACAGGTCCAGTCAGGACAGGAGCGAGCACAATACATCTCAACAAATCATTACAGGTTAGAAAATATAAACATGCTAGAGAGTAAGATACATGAAACTGAAAGAACAACATGATGTAAAAGAGAGACTGTAAGTAAATAGCTACAATATATAAGAGAACTAATCAGTGCTAGTGATTCAAAGTACAAGATGGTTATGTAAACGGCACGATATTGTACACGAGTAATCTACAAGATTGAGTACATAACCACTTCTACTCCCCCACCCCCAATCAATACACAAGGATCCAGTCAAGTTATGTTATTGCACACGAAGTATAGTTGTACACGATGATCATGTGAGCACATGAGTATACACGATTCCACACGATTTGTACACGAATAACACGAACACAAGGAGTACACGATGCTCATGATAAAGTACACGAACATGAAATATCCGATGTATCCGCTAAGGGGATAACATCGTACGACAAGATCCATATAGTACTAATCCGTGTTACCAACGTGTCAGCATCAAGTAAAGTAATCTAAAACAGAAAATATAATCCTAAACAGGATATGAAATGATCAGAGAATGTACTCGCCTGGTATCCTGAATATCTGAAGAGAATATACTGTCCGAGGAGTGGTGTCTGGCTCCTATAAAACAATACAAGTTACTACATGTCCAAAATAGTAAAATAGACTGCTACAATGCATCTACATGCTGTCTAGGTCAAACTAGACTAAAGTCAACACTTGGTCAACTCTAGTCAACCACACTAGTCAAACTAGGTCAAGTCCTAGCCCAAACAAGTCTAACAAGTCTCACTTGGCCTAACCAAGCCTAGGCTAGCACTCACACAATCACAAGGCAATGTGAACCACAACAATACATAATATAAAATAGATACTATATATAAATACATACCTTCATACATACATGCATATCCACATTACATACATATTTTTATATATAGGCATATGTTACATCATGCATATTTACATAGTTACATAGATATATACATTCATGCACATTTACATACATACTTTTATACATTATATATGTTAACATTCATTACAATGCATTATATTTTACTTATACCTTTGATTCATTCATTCATTCATATATGACATTCATTCATGCATTTATACATTCATTCATTCATGTTATCACTATATACATACTTGATTCATGTATCCACGCATACATACATGGATACACAACATACATGTATGTAATGCCTATATCTCGTATTACGTATTTGGAATACGTGTACGTATTTAGACCCGTATTGCATGTCTCCCTGCTTGATTTATTTTGGCATTTCATTGATTGGTTTATCTTGGTTCGGTTCGGTTTGTTTGGCTTGGTTCGGTTTTGCTTGATTTTATGTGAACCAAACCACTCCCACCTACCACCACCTTCATTAAATATCCCACCACACATTTCTCTCTCCACATTAATCTTCTTCTTCTCCACCAACCTGAGAGAGTGGAGAGCTTAGGCAAGTGCATCTTACTTCATGGAGGAAGTCCATTTTTATTGTTCCATTGTCTTCCTCATGTGTTTCTAACCCACTTTAGTACTTAGCATTTTTTATTTCTGTGGTTAATTTCTTGCAGATCTAGTTTTGTGGTATTTCGGTTTTCATGAATTTTGATCTATCAAACTTGCATATCTTTGCTAGTTGATGGTCTCATGTTGTAGAGAATTTCATTTTGTCCAAATTTGACCTACGGGAGTTTGGATTTGGGTTCCTAATGTTGTTTGGAGGAGCATGGAGGTCATGGTATTTTCCATGGACATGTTCTCTGTGGGAGCCATTAATTGCACTTTTGGGCCGCATGAGCATTTATTGGCTGGCCGCATGAGCATTTTCTTGCTTTCATTAATTGCATGCATTTTCAAGCACGTGCTTACCTGCATTTATTGCATGGCCAAAGTAATGTTGGCCGCATGGGAACAAAGCCAGCCGCATAAGCTTGTATATTTAAATACACACTTTAGCTTGCATGCATTAATAATTGCTTTAATCATTAGTAGTTAATAATTGCTTTAACTATTAGTAGTTAATAATTGCATGAAGCATGCATGGAAACATGCATCAGCTTTAAGCCTAAAGCTTGCATGGAAACGTGCATTTTATATATTAAACTTTAAGCTTTAAGCTTTAAGCTTTAAGCCTTAAGCTCTAAGCATGCATGGAAACCATAGTAGTGAGCCGCATGAACTCAAGTTGGCCGCATGGAGCATTTTTATATATATTAAAGCTGCAGCACCGTTGGCCGCATGGAGCATTTTTATATATATTAAAGTTGCAGCACAGTTGGCCGCATGGGAGTACGAATATATTTTGTACTTATGTATGTATATTAATGCATGCAAGCATACATGTTTATACTTGCAAGCATTATTTGCTTGCATAATTTTTTTTTTGTACAATACCTGAGCCGCATAGGCCCATGAGGCTATTTAATATATATATGCATGGACCATTTGTAATAATATGCATGGACTATTAGCAGTTTTGTAGCCGCATGGCCCTTAGCTTTTAGTTGCATTCAGCAACTTAGATTGGCCGCATGGCCTTACTTTAATTATTTGCATATAGCCATTTTAACTTGGCCGCATGGCCACATATATATAATATGTGTACGGCCAATAATTCTTGGCCACATGCATTGTTTGAGTGGTCACGTGCCATATTTTGCCGCATACACCATGGTGTGCTGGCCTCAGTAGTATGAAGGATTAATTGTAGTACGGTCCCACAAGATTTGTATCCATGTAATTTTAGGCCACATGACCCCAGTACTTGAGTGGTCACGTGTCCTTTTCTTTTGCTTGAGTGAAAGCTTGCATTTATTGCGGGTTCCTCTCTCCTTGTCTTTTCTGGTTGCATGAATATTTCTTGTTGGTCGCATGGCCCCTTCAGTTATTTTCTGGCCGCATAAGCTTTGGCTGGCCGCATGGGTGGCCTCCCACTCTCTTTGGTCGCATGTATGTTCTCCCACTTTTGGGCCGCATGGGGTCCACTTTGATTGTTTAAATATTTTATTTGCCTGAATTGTGGTCCGAATTTCTTCCCACTCCCAACATGAAAATTGTACATCTTTTCCTTGGCTTCAAGGATATGTTATTTAATTATTTTATTGCAAGTTCTCTCATCTTAATATGGGGCTTATAATCACAGTGTACATTTTCTATTCTGGCCTGAATTGCGACGACCCACCTAATAGTTTATTATTTCTTAAGTAGTGAATTGCTTAACACGACAATGACCCGTGGTGGTGCACTCTTGACTAGTAATAATGAATGACATGACATGATAGTGGCCCGCCGTGGCGCACTCCTGACAAGTAAACTTGATATGATAACTTGACATGATAACTTGACATGATAAACTTGACATGATAATTCTTGATAGTGGCCCGCCGTGGCGCACTCTTGACAAGTAAACCTGACATGATATTTCTCGAATTGTTGTTGCGACGGCCAACACGACATGATAAGAATGAATGACCTGGACACCGTGGACGATTGTGCTTGTACAAATGAATCCGTCTTGTCTTGCATCATGTCTAGGACAGGGACCCCTGAGTACCACGGTCAGGGGTACCTACTGTAAATGGCTAAGGCAAATAACTAGAATAATACAGTAGTTCATGAAGAGACTTTCCCAGTTACCTGTTGCCCCTTTGATCCCGACCTTATATATATATACATGGGACTTGGAGCTATCTGTAATGATGAGCACATTTCCAGCCTGCTGTCGAGTGGGGCACCTCTTTAGGACACATGTATCTCACTACAATGTGTCTGCTATACTTATTTTCTTTTGCTGGGGTCACTCAGGTAGCAGCAGGCGGGTAACTGGACTTGGAAATCTTTTTGCATCTTGCTAGTAATTAGGCCTGTGATAACCCTAGTTAGTTAAAGTATCAAGTCGTACTTATTGCTTGGCCGTGATTGTTGGATGGGGTTCAATCAGTCTAGTCTTGTCTTGATCCTGTACAAGATTGTTACTTGACCTGATTTCTTATATTTATCTTGCCGATAAATGGTGGAAGAAACCAACTTCTGTTCAGACGAAGGGTTACAACCCCGGTCCTTGTTTGGTTTACGGGTTGTAACCTGGTTATCTGAATAGTCCCATGGTTATCTCATCGTATATCACCTGTCATGCTTTTCCTTAATTACTGTCTTTTATTATGTAATTATATTCTTGTGCTAATTGCTGGTTTTAGTTCCTAAGTGAAGCCTCCTTTGTGGCACTTACTCTTTCTGGGGCCTGACCCAGCTGGTTTTGTATGGCCAGATACCGGAGCAGCTCCCAAGGATCTACTAACTTTCTAGCCAGATGGTGACCACTAGACGGAATCCTGGCAACGAGTGGGTTTATTTTGGCTCTTCCACTCCATTGTAAAATTATTCTTTTGAGGCATTTAGCTGTCGAGCAAGTGTTAGCTCGTGTACATCTTACTTACTGTCTGCCTACGGGCTGTAACATGATTGGCAACCTGGGGTTGATCATGTATGACTAAAACTCTTGCTAGTCTTCACCTTTGTAATGACTAGCTTCATGATCAGCTGGATATGTAAAGTTTGGGACGCCTTACTATTGTATACTTGGTGATCTTACATCTTGTAACATTTAATTGCTTGCTTGTGATTGAGACACTAGGCTTGTTCTTGACCATAAGAGACTGATGGCTTGTAGATAAACCCTCATATATCTAGACAGCCGTGACCGTATAGTGGAGATCCCATTTCATTATACGTAGCTGGCTATGTCTGCCCCCGCTCTCCAGTGTTCTGGTTCTGGGGCGTGACAATGTATACATTCATACATGCTTATATTGCATACATGCATACATACATATCGTGTATACATACATACATTGCATACATGCCTACATACATATCATATATGCATACTTGCATTCATTTATGCACCTATACATACATACATACATATTTGAATACATTATATACTTGCATACATTATATTCATATATGCATACTCTACATTATATTACATTCATTCCTGCATACATGCATACATATAATATATGCGTACAAACTCATATTTAACTCAAAATATATGTGAATACATACATTACATTACCTTAACACCTATATATATCATTCATTCATATCCCATATGCATGCATACTTCAGTTCAGGCATTATATCCATTCACATATCATTAAGTTGCATACATATACTTATTTTTATTGCATACATGTCATTCATGCATATTATATACTTACATGCATCTATACATTATATACATTGTATACAACATGTAAAAATAGAAGAGGGAAAAAGGGGTAAAACTGAAATGGAAAGGGAAGAAAAGGAAAAATGTAAGAAAAAGGAAAAACAGTGGACATATACATGGTTGCATCATATATTCTACATTACCATACATGCTATCATTATATATTGTATTTCATTATATATACATTATGCATTCATATCTATCATTACATGTATACCTTGCATTCATATCTAGCATTCATTATATACTTTCATGCATACATTGTATATCATTCTTTTATTCATGCATTGCATACATACATTATATTGATTGCATTCCTACATGCTTGCATTCAACCATATATATACATTAATGTAAAGAGGATACATATAATATATATATTATTTCATTCATCTAACATATCATGCATTACATACTCTACATTCATTTAATATCCATACTACATAGGCTCGTAGGTAACACAAAATGTCTATGTCGTATAGTCACTCTTCTACTTAAAATTAATACTGTACCAATTGGGCCTTCACTAAATTCTAGGATTAAAGTATGTCGTAGCCCTTCGTGTTATCTTTTCGAAACTTCAAACGGATCGCATTTTCGTGTCCGGAAGCTCCCGGAATCGCGAAAACACCGAAACGCGTTTGTCTTTCGGACAGCTGACACTCAAATAATTTTACAAAAAGTTCCAAAACGATTTTGGCTTATTAAAATATATGTTTGGAAAGCTAACTTCGATACGGTTCTTTTAAAAAAAACGGAAGATTAAACGGAGTTCTAAGCTAAAAGTTATGACATTTCTAAGTTGCTTTGGTTAATAAAAACGTGGATGAATATTATGACGAATTTGAGTTGTTTTGGACAAAAGAAACACATGTAGGCCAAGATAATTGGATACCAACATAGGCATCCAAATGAAACTCATTCTAACCATCCTAACTAAGATCAATCCACTCTCTAACCATTCTAAAACTGAATTTAAATATCTATTTAAACTATTATCATACATACATACACTTGGGGTGTCCTAATTTGGGATCTATCAAGTAGGACACAAGACACATATCTAAAATCCTCAAGAGAGCTCCAAATGACCTCAAATTTGAATCTAAAGGGGACACATGCATGAGGATGGATCCTACGGATTCAAAACTAATTTATATTCAAAGAAAATCGATTTAGAGGATGGATTTTACCTTTTGGGAGTGGAATCCCAATGAAATCCTTTAGGACACGGCTCCAATACGAAGATCCCTCAAAGTGGACACTCCTCCTTGCACTTCTCTTCCAATCCTTGGTAGCACCCTTCCCTTGTAGAATGGGAATGATTGAGGAAAGATTTGGTGAAGGAATGATTTGATTTGGAGATCAAATCAAAGGGAAGGCTCTCTAAAATTAGGGAAGAACAAAAGGAAAATAAAAGAGGCAAGATTGTAATGAATGAAATGAATCATTCTCCCCTAAAGGTGGCTGCCATAAAGAGTCCATTAGGGCTAATGGGAAATGTCCTAATTGTCCCTCTCTAGTCTCATATGGTTATGTCTAGATTTGGTTCAAGTTTGGGGTCAAAATGATCTAGTTTTGAGTCTCTAACTTGACCATTCTAACATGATAAAAATTAGTCTAACTGACTAACTTAAATGTTAGATTTTGTGGGCCATGCTTAACTTAATATTGGGTCCCATCTAGAGTTTAGCTACCCGGGTCACAATACAAGTCGGAACGAGACGAAACTCAAACCCGACTAAATAAATCGAACAAAAACAATATTAAAAATATAAAATTTTCCCAAAATATTAAAATATAAAAAATGACCAAAATCATAATACATCAATTTAAATATTATTAAAATAATCTAAAATTCACTAATTAATCAAAATCCTAAATAATTCAAAAGTCACAAAATGACCAAAATACCCTTAGCCTAAAAAGTTGTAAATAGTTATTCTAATCACATGGTTAGGTCCCCATGGTCATGGTTAGTCTCTAGGCTCAACAGTTCTAGGGTTCACTAGCTAACACATCAAAGTTATAATTCACCAATTTTAAATAGTATTAAATTAATTAAAAATTTTCCATAAATCATAAATCATATTATTAAATAATAAACTTTTACAAAAGTTCGAAATTATCCTCATTTTAGAAAAGTGGGTGTTACAAGTCTACCCTCCTTAGAAAATTTCGTCCTCGAAATTAAGATGGCCGTATTTCTTCTAGAGTCTCGTCCCCAACAATCAAAGTCTCAGAACTTACCTAAATCATACAATTTAAAAGAATGGCATACATGGTCATGGCATACGGTAGCAGTTGAAAGTCTCATCTAGGTATACTAGTCATGCTAAACCAAAACGGTCATAGGGTATCAAAACATACAAGCAATCTGGGGTGCTAAACTAGAAAAGTTACAGAAACAACAAATCATCAAGGCTGTAAGGCAATCTACCATCCTATATGAAAACTGGTAATTATCAAAAATAAAATAAAGATAACTAGTAATTATCTATAAAGGGGTACTATTCAAAGGGGTACTATTCAAAGAAAAATCAAAAGTGTAAAGAACGAAAGTCAATAGCATTGAAATCCAATCACAATATGTATTAAGAAAATTTAGTCTCGATACGATCTAAGTTGATCAATTATGGATAATCAAGATTTGGGCAATATGGAGGACAATGATATATAGGACACATACATATAGAAAATTGGACAAATGCTCAGGTAGAGGCTTTGGATAACTGAACCAACAATGAAAGAAAAGGGTTTGGGCATGTATCTGGACAGATGGGCTAAACAGGTATTATCTGTATCTAAGAATGAAAGAGGGACAGAACAAATGATCAAGGGAGAACTCTTATTAACAACCCACGATATATTCCCAATGTATACAACTGTCCTAAATGGACTGAACAACCATGCCCAAAAAGGTTTTGTAGGGCAGGTACTGCAGGTTATACTGAAGGATGTTACAAGGCTATCAAGTAGGGTAAATGCTAAGAGATGCAGTATGACACCATGTACAGAAAGTAAGGATGAGTGCAGACCTCTAGTATGCATGATACTGACTCTTCAGATATGCAGAATATGATAAGGGGTTGATGGTTATATTGGTGAGTCAATAGTTGGGGTCTGAACAATGGTCCAGTAAAATCTTTGATGCAACATGGTAGGTAATGAAATGTTGAGTGCGGTGAACAACTTGTACAAGTCTGAACCAAGGGAACAGGGTATCTAGTAAAGGGTCTGCACACTGCCTATAAAGGTTGATTAAACATGACTGAACTCAACACAAAGAGAACTTAACTAAAATAGAAAACTGAACCAAATATAGGCTAAACAACATGTCAATACCCTATACAACAATGACCTATAGATACCAACCATCCATATCCATATGTCCATATCATCTGCATCTATCTATATACATAGACCTCTCAGTATTAGGTGAATCTACAACTATACTCAAGGACATGCTCTGGTCGTGGGTGCCTTACTGGAAGGGATAAGGGAAAAATAATAATAAATCATCAAGGCTATAGGGCAGACTAACATCCTATATAGAAACTGGTAGGTATTATAAATAACAGGAGAATCATCTACAATGGGTTATTATTCTAATGCCAATGCTAACTATCACCTCTAGGGTACAGACACTCTACAAGTCATCATATCATTATACTATAAAAGAATTACATAAGAATAAGCTCTATAAAACTAAAATATCCCTACTCCTAAGTTATTGATGATGGAATACAATTTTATAACAACAGAAGGGTATGATAGAGATGATATGTTTAAAAACCTCTCAAGGTACAATCTGATAATCGTATGCGTCTGTCCAAAATCATGTTACTCAGAGTACTCGTCCTGCCAGTAAGCAAGGCTGCGATAAACGATAGATTCCATAACTGGGGTATGCACCTCTACAATCATGTCGTCTGAAATTCTCGCTATGTCGACTTGTGTAGCTGCGAGAAATTCCAAATCTCATAACCAAGATACGTACATCCGAAGTCAGGTCTCTATGTTCCTGATACGCCAGCTAATATGGCTGCGATAAACTACAGGTTCCATAATCAAGTAGACGTTTTACCATCCCTGTTATTCCCGTCAACACATGTTATCAGAAAATATCGTAACTCAGGCCATAAAATTCATCTCGATAGGAAAATCAAAGTCAACAACGATCCATCAAAAATCAAATTCAATAATCAAGGAGCGAGAGCTAACAAAACAAGGAAAATGATTTCAAATTGAAGTTTAATAAGATTCTCAAGGGTCATCCCAGGAATCTCTCAAGGAATTCTAACTATGATTGAGTACCTTCAAAAATATATCATAATCTTACTGCAGGCTGTAGTGATACTCTTGTTCGAATACCACTATATTAACTCGACCTGCATGGGCCACCACTAAAAACGTGTCATGATCCGCACCCTAGAGTAAGGGCACGAGCAGTGGGTACGTCCAGCCTATGCCACAGTATCGACGGTAGAACGATGTCCTAGGTCAATCATCTAACAATATATAAGGTACCTGTACAGTATATACACTCCGAATAGAGGTGACATAGCAGCATACAGTCTCAATCACATCTAAGGTAGAAATGATAAGATAGATAGATAGATAAAAATGAAATGAATCCACAGAGATATAACCAGATAGAATTCTAAGTGTCTAAGATATCACAAATCCAGATAACATCTCAAATCTCAAATAAAGTAATCCATAGAGTAAATACAATGAAAAGACATCCTAGACTAAAGGTGTGTCATCTACTGCTAAGGGGTCCTGCTGCTGGTCCATGTCACAGCAGTCCTCTAGGGTAGTCCCGTAATATGTGGTACAGAGCGCCTCGTCATCATCCTCTGTAATATTTTCAACAGGTCCAGTCAGGACAGGAGCGAGCACAGTACATCTCAACAAATTATAACAGATTAGAAAATATAAACATGCTAGAGAGTAAGATACATGAAACTGAAAGAACAACATGATGTAAAAGAGAGACTGTAAGTAAATAGCTGCAGTATATAAGAGAACTAATCAGTGCTAGTGATTCAAAGTACAAGATGGTTATGTAAATGGCACGATATTGTACACGAGTAATCTACAGAGGTTGTACACGAGTAATCTACAAGATTGAGTACATAACCACTTCTACTCCCCCACCCCCAATCAATACACATGGATCTAGTCAAGTTATGTTATTGCACACGAAGTATAGTTGTACACGATGATCATGTGAGTACATGAGTATACACGATTTCACACGATTTGTACACGAATAACACGAACACAAGGAGTACACGATGCTCATGATAAAGTACACGAACATAAAATACCCGATATATCTGCTAAGGGGATAACATCGCACGACAAGATCCATATAGTACTAATCCGTGTTACCAACGTGTCAGCATCAAGTAAAGTAATATAAAGCAGGAAATATAATCCTAAACAGGATATAAAATGATCAGAGAATGTACTCGTCTGGTATCCTGAATATTTGAAGAGAATATACTGTCCGAGGAGTGGTGTCTGGCTCCTATAGAACAGTACAAGTCACTACATGTCCAAAATAGTAAAATAGACTGCTACAATGCATCTACATGCTGTCTAGGTCAAACTAGACTAAAGTCAACACTTGGTCAACTCTAGTCAACCACAATAGTCAAACTAGGTCAACTAGGTCAAGTCCTAGCCCAAACAAGTCTAACAAGTCTCACTAGGCCTAACCAAGCTTAGGCTAGCACTCACACAATTACAAGGCAATGTGAACCACTACAATGCATAATATAAAATATATACTATATATAAATACATACCTTCATACATACATGCATATCCACATTACATATATATTTTTATATATAGGCATATGTTACATCATGCATATTTACATAGTTACATAGATATATACATTCATGCACATTTACATACATACTTTTATACATTATATATGTTAACATTCATTACAATGTATTATATTTTACTTATACTTTTGATTCATTCATTCATTCATATATGACATTCATTCATGCATTTATACATTCATTCATTCATTTTATCACTATATACATACTTGATTCATGTATCCACACATACATACATGGATACACAACATATATGTATACATTCATACATGCTTATATTGCATACATGCATACATACATATCATGTATACATACATACATTGTATACATGCCTACATACATATCATATATGCATACTTGCATTCATTCATGCACCTATACATACATACATAGATGCATACATACATATTTGAATACATTATATACTTGCATACATTATATTCGTATATGCATACTCTACATTATATTACATTCATTCCTGCATACATGCATACATATAATATATGCATACAAACTCATATATTTAACTCAAAAATATATGTGAATACATACATTACATTACCTTAACACCTATATATATTATTCATTCATAACCCATATGCATGCATACTTCAGTTCAGGTATTATATCCATTCACATATCATTAAGTTGCATACACATACTTATTTTTATTACATACATGTCATTCATGCATATTACATACTTACATGCATCTATACATTATATACATTGTATACAACATGTAAAAATAGACGAGGAAAAAAGGGGAAAAAACTGAAATAGAAAGGGAAGGGAAGGAAAAATGTAAGAAAAAGAAAAAACAGTGGACATATACATGCTTGCATCATATATTCTACATTACCATACATGCTATCATTATATATTGCATTACATTATGTATACATTATGCATTCATATCTATCAATACATGTATACCTTGCATTTATATCTAGCATTCATTATATACTTTCATGCATACATTGTATATCATTCTTTCATTCATACATTGCTTACATACATTACATTGATTGCATTCCTACATGCTTGCATTCAACCATATATATAAATTAATGTAAAGATGATACATATCATATATATATATATATCATTTCATTCATCTAACATATCATGCATTACATACTCTACATTCATTTAATATCCATACTACATAGGCTCATAGGTTACACAAAATGTCTATGTCGTAAAGTCACTCTTCTACTTAAAATCAATACTGTACCAATTGGGCCTTCACTAAATTCTAGGATTAAAATATGTCGTAGCCCTTCGTGTTATCTTTCCGAAACTTCAAACGGATCGTATTTTCGTGTCCGGAAGCTCCCGGAATCGCGAAAACACCGAAACACGTTTGTCTTTCGGACAGCTGACACTCAAATAGTTTTACAAAAAGTTCCAGAACGATTTTGGCTTATTAAAATATATGTTTGGAAAGCTAACTTCGATACGGTTCTTTTAAAAAAAACGAAAGATTAAACGGAGTTCTAAGCTAAAAGTTATAACATTTCTAAGTTGCTTTGGTTAATAAAAACGTGGATGAATATTATGACGAATTTGAGTTGTTTTGGACAAAAGAAACACATATAGGCCAAGATACTTGGATACCAACATAGGTATCCAAATGAAACTCATTCTAACCATCCTAACTAAGATCAATCCACTCTCTAACCATTCTAAAACTGAATTTAAATATCTATTTAAACTATTATCACATACACATGGGGTGTCCTAATTTGGGATCTATCAAGTAGGACACAAGACACATATCTAAAATCCTCAAGAGAGCTCCGAATGGCCTCAAATTTGAATCTAAAGGGGACACATGCATGAGGATGGATCCTACGGATTCAAAACTAATTTATATTCAAAGGAAATCGATTTAGAGGATGGATTTTACCTATTGGGAGTGGAATCCTAATGAAATCCTTTAGGACACGGCTCCGATACGGAGATCCCTCAAAATATACACTCCTCCTTGCACTTATCTTCCAATCCATGGTAGCACCCTTCCCTTGGAGAATGGGAATGATTGAGGGAAGATTTGGTGAAGGAATGATTTGATTTGGAGATCAAATCAAAGGAAAGGCTCTCTAAAATTAGGGAAGAACAAAAGGAAAATAAAAGAGGCAAGATTGTAATGAATGAAATGAATCATTTTTTTCTAAAGGTGGCTGCCATAAAGAGTCCATTAGGGCTAGTGGGAAATGTCCTCATTGCCCCTCTCTAGTCTCATGTGGTTAAGTCTAGATTAGGTTCAAGTTTGGGGTCAAAAGGATCTAGTTTTGAGTCTCTAACTTAACCATTCTAACATGATAAAAATTAGTCTAACTGACTAACTTAAATGTTGAATTTTGTGGGCCATGCTTAACTTAATATTGGGTCCCATCTAGAGTTTAGCTACCCGGGTCACAATACAAGTCAGAACAAGACGAAACTCAAACCCGACTAAACAAATCCAACAAAAACAATATTAAAAATATAAAAAAAATTCAAAATATTAAAATATAAAAAATAACCAAAATCATAATATATCAATTTAAATATTATTAAAATAATCTAAAATTCACTAATTAATCAAAATCCTAAATAATTCAAAAGTCACAAAATGACCAAAATATCTTTAGCCTAAAAAGTTGTAAATAGTCATTCTAATCATATGGCTAGTTTCCCATGGTCATGGTTAGTCTCTAGGCTCAACAATTCTAGGGTTCACTAGCTAACACATCAAAATTATAATTCACCAATTTTAAATAGTATTAAATTAATAAAAATTCCCATAAATCATAAATTCTATTATTAAATAATAAACTTTTACAAAAATTTAAAATTACCCTTATTTTAGAAAAGTGGGTGTTACAAAGTGTAACTCTTTTCTGGACAATGTGGTTGATTTTCCTGATTGTGATTGTACAAGCAACCTATCTCGTCTTGCATCATGTCTACGACATGGATTCCTGGTTACCACGGTTAGGAATTCATAATGAATCTGGCTAGGTTAAACGATTAGATTGATCAAGTAGTTCATATAGAGAGATTTTTCAGTTACAGGCGATCTCGTTATCCCGGCCACACCAGTGGACTTGGAGCCTGCCGACGAGTAGGACGCATTTCCAGCACACTGTCATGTGCTACACTCTAAGTTACCTAATAATTCTTGATAACTCTTATAAACTCGCCTGGATAACCTGGATAATCTGTAGGGCTTGTGATGTGAAAAATATCTCAACTGCATCTTGTTAGTAATTAGGATTGTGATAACCCTAGTTAGCTAATGTATAAAGTCGTACTCATTGCTTGGCCGTGATTGTTGTATGGAGTCCAGTCTAGTCTAGTTTTGTCTAGGCAGTGTCCGTATTTGTTTATTTCAGTACATCATTGTTTATGTTTTACTTTTGTCGATAAATGATTAGAGACTAAGTTCTGTTCAAGAGATGGGTTACAACCCCGTCCTTGTTTGTTTTACGGGTTGTAACTTGGGTTCCGGAATAGTTCCTAAGTTATCTTATCATTTGTCATTCTATATAGTTCTTACATACTCAAATGTCCCAGTTATCTTACATGCTCACATGTTCCAGTTATCTAACATGCTCACATGTTCCAGTTATTTAATATGCTCTCATGTCCCAGTCATCTCACATGCTTACGTGTACCATCTCTCTTACATTATTTAATTTATCTCATATGTTTACATGCTTCTGTTTAATTCACATGTCCACAGTTTACTTTATGTCATATATTATTTACTCTATGCTCCATGTTGCTTTGCTTATTGTCTTTTTTATTTCCGAGATGAGTACATTGGTAGTGCACGAGTCTCGATTTGTACTTACTTATTTTTGTCTCTATCCATTGCTATGTTAGCTATTGCTGGTTTTAGTTCATAGTTTGGCTTCCTTTGTGGTACTTGCTATTGGGGGTATGACCCAACTGGTTTTGCTTGGCTAGATCTAATGGAGGAGCTCGAAGGATCTTCCGTACCATCTACTCGACGGTGACTACCCGGAGCACCAAAGTACCTTAGTGGGTTTCCTATATCATCCTCCCACTAATTATGTACGTTATTCTTTTGTGGTGTTTAGCCTCCGAGCACGTGTTTAGCTCGTGTTTTGGATCTTGACATTTAGCTTACGGGCCTAAACATGATTTGCGTATTCTAGACTATAGCTAGAGCTTATCATGTATGACTATTACTCTTGCTAGTTCTTTACTTTGTATTACTAGCTTCATGATCATCCATGTATATATAGTTTGGGACACTTTACTATTTTATGTCTAATGATCATACTTCTTGTACTTTGCATTTTTGTCTGTAATTGAGATACTTAGGATTGCTTGACCTAGGATTGTCTATTGGATTGTAGTAGTAACCTCCATGTCTCTACAGCTTATACGTTATTTTGGGGTACTGGAGTACTTTGGAATACGTAGCTGGCCTGGTCCCCCTACTTGCCAGTATTCTGGTTCTAGAGCGTGACATAGGTTTTAGTGGTGGCCCATGCAGATCTGATTTATTAAATATGTAGGGGTTACTGATATTTAAATATCTCAGTCACAATTCTCCTTTATTGATATCCTTCGTATTATTCTATATCTTTTATCCTTTAACCTGATATCTGCCTTGATTGCTGATCTTTCTTGTTCCCTCGATTTGATCCCTGTATCCTTTAGCTTTCAGGGACAATATTTTTAATTCTTTCGATCATCTTGTTTGGGTTCTACTGATGGCAGGTCAGTAATTTTCTGTTAGGCCAGTTTTAGAGGATCAGTCTCAGCATTCAGGAGCAGTATCGAGAGTCGACCTGAGGGTAGCGATGTCCTTCCATCTAGATCAGCCAGATGTTCCCATGCAGTCAGTATTGCCAGTTCAGCTAGAGTCTCATCAGTCAGTGCCAGTGATAGATCATCATCCAGACAAGGCATCGCCAGAGTCAGGACATCCTGTATTACTAGTACAGTCAACAGTCCGAGCAGAGGTAGTGTCAGATCATCCCAATGTGCATGCATTCCTAGGGATCATGAAGGATATGATGCAGTCACAGCAACAACGAGATCTCGTTCTCCAGCAGAGTATTCAGATGTTGATAGACCGTAGTGGGCAAGGAATACCAGAGGTATTTCAAGCCCAAGAGCTACAGCCAGAAGGAGTACAGATTGGAGCCAGGCAGTAACAATCATCTAGTCAGTTAGCATATCAAGTCCGACCTACCGTAGAGGTAGTACGAGAGCACGAGTATATAGCAAGGAGGACAACATCCAGAACTGAGGGTCGTAAGAGGTACCATGCACCCGTGTCAGACTTTTCACCTTGACAACCGTTACCTATACCAGCATACGAACCTCCATAACAACACCAGGAGTTACCAGTCGTATGTTCCTTCTGTGGAAGGGGAGGGCACACTCATCTTACTTGTCGAAGGGCTAATTTTCTATGTTTGTCATGCGGATCACCCGACCACATGATAGGGATTTGTCCCCGGAGAAGTTCAGCTGGATCTTCATCCTTCCAGCCTATAGTTATCCAGTTCGGGGTACCAACACCAGTCTAGTTGAAGCGAGCTCAGAAGCATTCATCGACGCAGTCCCATACATTACAGCAGGAGAGGCCTCAGCAGTATATGAAGGCCCAGGCTCAGAGGCAGATAGACCAACAGTATCAGGAAGAACAACAAGCATGTACCTACTGTAGCAAGATAGGGCATCTCAGATCAGTTTGTCGCTCAGCCAATAGGCGATGCTTTCGCTGTGGAGCGGAGGATCATTTAGTTAGCACTTGCCTCTATCCGACATCTCGAGGACAACCAACTACACCAGATGTACAGCCTCAGTCCTTGTAGTCGCATCAGTTATCACCCCCAACAGTGGATGAGTAGTTAGGGCCAATACTAGATGTTAAGCCATTGGCACAGTATCCTCCGCTATCGCGAGCTCAGAGGGTCAGGCAGCACAGAGCACAGTTGTATGCGCAGTTTTAGGGGCAGCTCTAGTATCGGCATAAGGGTAGTACTAGGGAGTCACAAGTACCATTTTTATGGTCTTCTTTCAGTTATGCCCTTTTGATTTATCTTTCAGTAGCAGGCCAGGTAGTGGCAGTATATCTTGGGTTATTGTCGGTGGCCTTATATTCCACTGATATCAGGGTACAACGATCGGCTTGACGTATTTTTGTACTGTATTTCGTGTTTTCTTGGTTTTCGGAACGCTTTAATTTTTTTTTCAAATTATAGATTTTTTTTCTTGATCGGCATACCGTCAGTATACCAGTGTATATCGACGGCATATCTGTTACTTCCATTTTTCGTTATACGTATTTTTAGTATACGTGTACGAAATTCTGACATTTGTCAGGTGATCCGTATTTTGACTTATCCTTCTTAGCCTTGCCTTGGTTTAATCTTGACTTGGTTTAGTTTGGTTTGGTCCAATTTGGCATGGCTTGGTTTTGGTTGGTTTTAGATGAGAAGGATTTTGTATAAAAACTAACGTCTCTCTCTCTCTCTCCTCCATTAACGTCATTTACTTTTTATCTTCTTCTACATTTGCTCCTCCACCAACCCTAGGCAAGTTCATCATGCCAAATCTTGAACAATATTATTTTTGCCATTTTGTTTGTTCTATTCTCTTCCGCTCATGATTCTAAGCATCTTTAGCACTTGAAGTTTTTGGTTTTAATGGTTAAATTTTTGTAGATCTAAGTTTTAAAATTTTTCTTGTTTTTCTTGATTTTTATCTCTTAAAGCTTGTTATTTCTGAAATTTTATGGTCCTATGTTATGGAGAATTTTATTCTACCCAATTTTGACTTTTGAATCGCTTGATTTTGACTTATTTTGAGGAAGTTATAGCATTCCTTGAGTTCATGGGTTCCCTATGCACTTCGGTGCTGATTTGGGGTAGATGAATAGCCTGCACCTGCGCACCTGCGCACTTGCGCGTAACCTGCACCTTCCTGCCCTGCCTGCACACCTTCCTGCGCAACTTGCGCACCTTCCAGCACAGACTGCACAACCTGCGCACCTTCCTGCGCAGACTGCACCTGCGCTTTCTGCACAGACCGCACCTGCACTTTCCTGCACAGACTGCACCTGCGCCTCCCTGCGCAGACTGCACCTGCACCTTCCTACATAGTATGCACCTGTGCTTCCCTGCACAGACTGCACCTGCGCTTTCCTGTACAGGCTGTACCTGCGCTTCCCTGTACTGCACAGCTTTTTCCTGCATAGATTGCACTACATTTTCCTGCACTTTGCTGTTTTTGCACGTTTAAGCCGTTTTGTAGCTAGAATTTTGATAAACTCAAAATATAAAATTTGTAGATCTTTGTCTTGGCTTAAAGAATCTTCTTGTTTCACCTTAATTGGAGTTCATATGCGACTGATAATTTCAATCATAGTTTTGATCTTTTGGCATGTTTTCTGCACTTGGCCGTTTTGATATTTTCTTCGACTGTAATAAATTCTTAACATGATTAGATGATCTCGTATAGTTAGAGAGTGATCGTACACCTTATATACACTTGACACTAGCATATGTTCAATTATTATTCTATGTCATGTACTTACTTTTATTTATTCATTTTCACATGCCATTATATGTCTTTCCTTTCGATTCTATCTTATATGCTATGCTATGTATTGCTATGCATTTCCAGATTTATTGTACTTTGCAGTCTATGTCATGTCTAGAATTTCTTTGTTGTGGTCCGTCATGGCGCACTCTTGTTACATGCCTTCTTTGTTTACTAGATAGTGACCCGTCGTGGTGCACTCTTGTACATGTCTTTCCTTTCTTACTAGATAGTGGTCCGTTATGGCGCACTCATATTACTTGTCTTCTTTGCTTACTAGATAGTGACCCGTCGTGGTGCACTCCTGTACATATCCTTCCTTGCTTACATGATAGCTTCCAACTTATTATATTTTCTTGTTGCAGCTTGTTAAGTGTAACTCTTGTCTGGACACTGTGGTTGATTTTCCAGATTGTGATTGTACGAGCTACCTGTCTCGTCTTATATCAGGTCTAGGACATGTATTCCTGGTTACCACGGTCAGTGATTCATAATGAATCTGACTAGGTTAAACGACTATATTGATCAAGTAGTTTATATAGAGAGATTTTTCAGATACATGCGATCCCGTTATTTCGGCCACCCAGTGGACTTGTAGCCTGCCGAGAGTAGGGTGTATTTATAGCATACTGTCATGTGTTACACTCTAAGTCACCTAATAATTCTTGATAACTTTTATAACTCGCCTGGATAACCTGAATAGTCTGCAGGACTTGTGACTGCGGGAAATATCTCAACTGCATCTTGTTCGTAACTAGGATTGTGATAACCTCAGTTAGCTAATGTATAAAGCCATACTCATTGCTTGGACGTGATTGTTGTATGGAGTCTAGTCTAGTCTAGTTTTGTCTAGGCAGTGTCCGTATTTGTTTATTTCAGTACATCATTGTTTATGTTTACTTTTGTCGATAAATAAATAGAGACTAAGTTTTGTTCAGGAGAAGGGTTACAACCCCGGTCCTTATTTGGTTTACGGGTTATAACTTGGGTTCCGGAATAGTTCCTAAGTTATCTTATCATTTGTCATTCTATATAGTTCTTACATACTCACATGTCCCAATTATCTTACATACTCACATGTTCCAGTTATCTAACATGCTCACATGTTCCAGTTATTTAAAAAGCTCTCATGTCCCAGCCATCTCACATGCTCACGTGTACAATCTCTTTTATATTGTTCAGTTTATCTCACATGTTCACATGCTTCCGTTTAATTCACATGTCCACAGTTTACTTTATGTCACATATTATTTACTCTATGCTCCATGTTGCTTTAATTATTGTCTTTTCTATTATCGAGATGAGTGCATTGGTAGTGCACGGGTCTCAATTTGTATTTACTTATTTCTGTCTCTATCCATTGCTATGTTAGTTATTGTTGGTTTTAGTTCATAGTTTGGCTTCCTTTGTGGTACTTGCTATTGGGGGTCTGACCCCACTGGTTTTGCTTGACCATATCTGATAGAGAAGCCCGAAAGATCTTCTGTACCATATACTCGATTGTGACTACCAGGAGCACCAGAGTAACTTAATGGATTTTCCTGTATCATCCTTCCACTAGTTATGTATATTATTCTTTTATGGCATTTAGCCTCCGAGCACGTGTTTAGCTCGTGTTTTGGATCTTGACATTTAGCCTACGGGCCTAAACATGATTTGCGTATTCTAGACTATAGCTAGAGCTTATCATTTATGACTATTACTCTTGCTAGTTCTTTACTTTGTATTGCTAGCTTCATGATCATCCATGTATATATAGTTTGGGACGCTTTACTATTTTATGTCTGATGATCATACTTCTTGTACTTTGCATATTTGTCTGTGATTGAGATACCTTGGATTGACTATTGGATTGTAGTAGTAACCCCTATCTCTCTACAGCTTATACGTTATTTCGGGAACTAGAGTACTTTGGAATACGTAGCTGGCCTGGTCCGTCCCCACTTGTCAGTATTCTGGTTATGGGGCGTGACATAGGTTTTAGTGGTGGCCCATGCAGGTCTGATTTATCATATATGTGGGGGTTACTGATATTTAGATATCTCAGTCACAATTCTCCTTTATTGATATCCTTCGTATTATTCTATATCTCTGATCCTTTAACCTGATATCTGCCTTTATCGTTAATCTTTCCCGTTCCCTCGATTTGATCCTTGTGTCCTTTAGCTTTCAGGGGCAATATTCTTAATCATTTCGATCATCTTGTTTTGGTTCTGCCGATGGCAGGTCAGCAATTTTCTATTAGGCCAGTTTTAGAGGATCTGTCTCAGCATTCAGGAGCAGATTCGAGAGTCGAACTGAGGGTAGGAATGTTCGTCCATCTCGATCAGCCAGCTGTGCCCATGTAGTCAGTATTGCTAGTTCAGCCAGAGTCTCATCAGTCAGTACAAGTGATAGATCATCATCCAGACGAGGCATCGCCAGAGTCAGGGTATCCTGTATCACTAGTACAATCAACAGTCCTAGCAGAGGTAGTGTCAGATCATCCCAATGTGCATGCATTCCTAGGGATCATGAAGGATATGATGGAGTCACAACAGCAATGAGATCTCGTTCTCCAGCAGATTATTCAGATGTTGATAGACCGTAGTGGGCAAGGAATACCAGAGGTATTTCAAGCCGAAGACCTGCATCCAAAATAAGTACAGATTGGAGCCAGGCAGTACCAATCATCTAGTCAGTCAACATATCGAGTCCGACCTACCGTAGCGACAGTACGAGAGCACGAGCATATATCCAGGAGGACTACATCCAGAACTGAGGGTCGTAAGAGGTACCATGCACCCGTATTAGGCTTTTCACCTCGACATCCGTCACCTATACCTGCATATGAACCTCCATAACAACACCAGGAGTTACCAATCGTATGTTCCTTCTGTGGAAGGGAGGGCACACTTTTCTTACTTTTCGAAGGACCAATTTTCTATGTTTGTCATACGGATCATCCGACCACATGATAGGGATTTGTCCCCGGAGTAGTTCAGCTGGATCTTCATTCTTTCAGCCTACAGTTACCTCGTTCGGGATTACCAACACCAGGTAGTGACAATATATCTTGGGTTTTTGTCGGTGGCCTTGTATTCCACTGATATCAGGGTACAACGGTCGGCTTGACTTATTCGGTGACTGAATGAGAGCTTATCGCCCCCACTCATCTGTCTTCGTATCTTGAGATACATGATATCTATCACGTGTCTCAACTACGAAGATACGTCCTAGGTAGAATCATGTCTTAGACTAAGTCATTGTTACCGACTTACTTTGAGACTTGACCCCTATCTATTTTGGTAGTCAGCGTAGGCCTGCGAGGGCGGGTCCCTACTCAACTGACTCAGGATACATATTTGTTTATATGCCTCAAGTCCTTCTTGATTGAGCTTGTGTTATTGATTACGCATTTATTTATATTACTGTTGCCTTCATTTATTGCTTACACATTTATTTATATTACTGTTGCCTTCATTTATTTATATATCATGCTTGTTTTATTGAGATAGTTGTATTTTCTTGAGCTTTTGTTTTAGTTATCATGCTTGACTAGCTTTAGAAAATTTCGAGGACAGAATTTTTCTAAGGTTGGGAGAGTTGTGAGACTCGTCTCACAGTATCGATATTTATGTATGGATACGTATTTTTGTACTGTATTTCATATTTTCTTGGTTTTCGGAACGCTTTAAAAAAATTTCAACTTATAGATTTTCTCCTTGATCGGCATACCGTCAGTATACCAGTTTATACCGAAGGCATACCTGTCACTCCCATTTTTCGTTATACGTATTTTCAGTATACGTGTACGAAATTCTGACATTTGCCAGGTGATCCGTGTTTTGACTTATCTTTCTTAGCCTTGCTTGGTTAAATCTTGACTTGGTTTAGTTTGGTTTGGTTCAACTTGGCATGGCTTGGTTTGGGTTGGTTTTGGATGAGAAGGATTTTGTATAAAAACCAACTTCTCCCTCTCTCTCTCCTCCATTAACTTTATTTACTTTTCTCTTCTTCTACATTTGCTCCTCCACCAACTCTAGGCAAGTACATCTTGCCAAATCTTAAACAATATTATTTTTGCCATTTTGTTTGTTCTATTCTCTTCCTCTCATAATTCTAAGCATCTTTAGCACTTGAAGTTTTTAGTTTTTATGGTTACATTTTTTGTAGATCTAAGTTTTAGTATTTTTCTTAATTTTCTTATTTTTGATCTCTCAAAGTTTGTTATTTCTAAAATCTGATGGCCCTATGTTGTGGAGAATTTTATTCTACCCAATTTTGGCTTTTGAACCGCTTGCTTTCGACTAATTTTGAGGAAGTTATGGCATTCCTTGAGTTCATGTGTTCCCTATGCACTTCGGTGCTGATTTGGGGAATATGAACAACCTACAGTTGCACACTTGCGTGCAGCCTGCACCTTCCTACGCAGCCTGCGCACCTTCCAACACAGACTGCACAACCTGCGCACCTTCCAGCATAGAATACACAGCCTGCGCACCTTCCGGCGCAGATTGCACCAGCGCTGCTTCCTACGTAGACTACACCTGTGCTTTCCTGCACAGATAGCACATGCGCTTCCCTATGCAGACTGCACCTGCACTTCCCAGCGCAGACTGCACCTGCGCTTTTCTGCACAGGCTGCACCTGCACTTTACTGTACCGGCTGCACATGCGCTTCCCTACACTGCACAGCTTTTTCCTGCATAAATTGTAGTGTGTTTTCCTGCACTTAGCTGTTTTTGCATGTTTAAGCCGTTTTATAGCTAAATCTTGAAAAATCAAAATATGAAAGTTGTAGATCTTTGTCTTGGCTTCAAGAATCTTCTTGTTTTACCTTAATTGGAGTTCATATGCGACTGATAATTTCAATCATAGTTTTGATCTTTTGGCATGTTTTCTGTACTTGGCCGTTTTGATATTTTTTTCGACTAATAAAATTTTAACATGATTAGATGATCTCGTATAGTTAGAGAATAATTGTACACCATATATACACTTGACACTAGCACATGTTCAATTATTATTCTATGTCATGTACTTAATTTTATTTATTCATTTTCATATGACATGATATGTCTTTCCTTTCGATTCTTTCTTATATGCTATGCTATGTATTGCCATGCATTTCCAGATTTATTGTACTTTGCAGTCTAAGTCATGTCTAGAATTTCTTTGTTGTGGTCCGTCAAAGCGCACTCTTGTTACATGCCTTACTAGATAGTGATCCGTCGTGGTGCACTCTTGTACATGTCTTTCCTTGCTTACTAGATAGTGGTACGTCGTGGCGCACTCATGTTACATGTCTTCTTTGCTTATTAGATAGTGGCCTGTCGTGGTACACTCTTGTACATGTCCTTCCTTACTAGCATGATAGTGGTCTGTCATAGTGCACTCCCTATTTTCTCTATAGTGGCTCGTCGTAGTGCACTTCTAGTTTTTAGTTTATTATATTTTCTTGTTGTGGCTTGTTAAGTGTAACTCTTGTCTGGACACTGTGGTTGATTTTCCTGATTGTGATTGTACAAGCTACCTGTCTCGTCTTGCATCATATATAGGACATGGATTCCTGGTTACCACGGTCAATGATTCATAATGAATCTGACTAGGTTAAACTCTAGATTGATCAAGTAGTTCATATAGAGAGATTTACCGATTACAGGCGATCCCGTTATTCCGGCCACACCAGTGGACTTGTAGCCAGCCGACGAGTAGGACGCATTTTCAGCATACTGTCATGTGTTGCACTCTAAGTCACCTAATAATTTTTGATAACTTTTATAACCTCGCCTAGATAACCTGGATAGTCTGCAAGGCTTCTGACTGCGGAAAATATCTCAACTGTATCTTGTTCGCAATTAGGATTGTGATAACCCTAGTTAGCTAATGTATAAAGTCGTACTCATTGTTTGGCCGTGATTATTGTATGGAGTCCAGTCTAGTCTAGTTTTGTCTAGGCAGTGTCCGTATTTTTTTTCATTACATCATTGTTTATGTTTTACTTTTGTCGATAAATAATTAGAGACTAAGTTTTGTTCAGGAGAAGGGTTACAACCCTAGTCCTTATTTGGTTTACGGATTGTAACTTGGGTTCCGGAATAGTTTCTAAGTTATCTTATCATTTGTCATTCTATATAGTTCTTACATACTCACATGACCCACTTATCTTACATACTCACATGTTCCAGTTATCTAACATGCTTACATGTTCAAGTTATTTAATATGCTCTCATGTCCCAGTCATATCACATGCTCACGTGTACCATCTCTCTTACATTGTTCAGTTTATCTCACATGTTCACATGGTTTCGTTTAATTCACATGTCCACAGTTTACTTTATGTCACATATTATTTACTCTATGCTACATGTTGCTTTGCTTATTGTCTTTTATATTCTCGAGATAAGTGCATTGGTAGTGCACAAGCCTCGATTTGTACTTACTTATTTCTGTCTATATCCATTGCTATGTTAGTTATTGCTGGTTTTAGTTCATAATTTGGCTTCCTTTGTGTACTTGCTATTGGGGGTCTGACCCCACTAATTTTGGTTGCCCAGATCTGATAGAGGAGTCCGAAGAATCTTACGTACCATCTACTCGACGGTGACTACTCGGAGCACCAGAGTACCTTAGTAGGTTTTTCTATATCATCCTCCCACTAGTTATGTACATTATTCTTTTGTGGCGTTTAGCCTCCGAGCACGTGTTTAGCTCGAGTTTTGGATCTTGACATTTAGCCTACGGGCCTAAACATGATTTGCGTATTCTAGACTATAGCTAGAGCTTATCATGTATGACTATTACTCTTGCTAGTTCTTTACTTTGTATTACTAGCTTCATGATCATCCATGTATATATAGTTTGGTACGTTTTACTATTTTATGTCTAATGATCATACTTCTTATACTTTGCATTTTTGTCTGTGATTGAGATACTTAGGATTGTTTGACCTAGGATTGACTCTTGGATTGTAATAGTAACCCCTATGTCTCTACAGCTTATACGTTATTTCGGGGTACTGGAGTACTTTGGAATACGTAGCTGGCCTGGTCCGTCCCTACTTGCCAGTATTCTGGTTCTGGGGCGTGATAGCAATTAATCCACCAATTAGCCTAGGTGGCCTAGGCGTACAGGTTGGGGGGAGCCCACCTCGACCAGGAGAAGAAAACACCGTGTTAGGCGGTGGGCCCCTAAGCGTGCTTAGGCAGACGCCTAGGGGCGACCAGGCGAATACATAGGCGTGCCTAGGCAGTTATTTAATGCCTATTAGTTATCAACTTATTATTACTTGATGTTGAATATTGGTTAAGGATTAATATATTGCTTAATGCTTACTTTAGGCTTATTATATTGCTTATTGGTTAATGTTTATTATATTGCATATGTTGTTTTGCTTTCATTAATCATTATTTGAATTCTTTTAAATTGCTATGATGTTGCTTCTTATTGCTATGTTGTTGTTTCTTATATGAACTTAACATATTGCTTATTGTAATAATAATTATACATAACTGTATGTATATAGCTGTAGTTTTTTTTTTTTTTTGCAAAATAACATGTGTGTCATGGACGAGCGTCTAGGCGAGACGGGTGGGTTGTCGCCTCGTCTAGCGCCCCATACAACATATTTGTAGCCATGTCATCCTTCAAATTGATATATTGTTATCCTTTATGCTCTTAATATATTATAGAAGGTTTAAGAAATATCAGTAGGTGATCAACATAGATTATATGCACGGGAGGAGCCAGAAATTAGATTAGGGGGGGGGGGGGGAGGGTGTTCACAAAGTAAGACCTAAAAACTATGTTGCACGGTCATAAATACAGTACATGATATGGACACTCGGATACAAACACAAGTTCAATATTGGTGTACTGGAGTGTGTACCACAGCAATTATGATCCAACAAGAAGTGGCTCAAAGAAGATAACATTTTTTGGGAGTAATGTCTCTACTTGCTAACTTAATAAAATGAAAACAATATGAACATGAATTTTTTTTTAAGCGGAAAACATAAGAAATACCTTTTATTCAATGTTGTGGATCATTTTTGTTGTCGTTATTGTGATTGTTCCTTTGGAAGTCAAGAAGAAAATCTTTTATTCTTTCTCTTTTCCTCAATTTCTCTGTACATATACTCCTACTTCTCTCTCTATTAATTTCTTTACATAGTATATATCTCTATATAGTAAAAGTGTACAGTGCTGTTTTTCTCACTCTCCCTAATTTTTTTTCTGACACTACATATTTTGTGATTATCTGTTTTCCTAAGGGACTAAAAATGCAGCCATGTATAACACGTACATAGTATTAGAGTTATTTTCGGCCCCCACTCCACCCCCAATAGGAGGCTTGATCATATTATCAAATAGTGGGTTAATTCAACTCAAGGATAAATTACTTGGTTTCATTACCTGTTTGTTCCCGACCTTGCAATGTGTAATTGGATTAGTGGGTACGGATTATTTTCCCCCGAAAGTACTGTTAGTCATTCCAAACTTAGTTTCTATTAACAATTATGAGACAACCACCATAAACATAATTGAAACATTAACAGCCATGCCAAAAATAAAAACATAACAAAGTAATTTATCGAGGAAAACAAAATAAAAAAGTAGTGCATAGCGAAAAATGTTGGGAACGCGGTGTGATCCAACCGGAGTTGGTCCAAGAGGTGTGATATTGAATTGGGCCCATAAGCCTTAAAAGAGAATTCTCATGTAAGGCCTGAACCAATTCCAATTATCTACACCACATGTTCCCACCTCCTAATCGATGTGGGACTAAATTACCAGCTCCAGCACACTCCGGCTACCTTTGTTCGTTTCCGCTAACCGAACAACCTTAGCACACTCCGGCTATCTTTGCTCATTCCCGCCAGCTGAGCACCTAGGAGATCCAACTCTACCTTGAAAAGAGCCCGTATAATACGATTATATATATGAACATTCAGCACTATCTGTCTCGAATCAGTTAGAGCTGTCCAAAATAGTCCCGTAACCATGGACTTTGATACCACTTGTTGGTAACGCGGTGTGACCCGAACCGGAGTTGGCCCATGAGGTATGATATTGAATTGGGCCCATATGCCTTAAAAGAGAATTCTCATGCAAGGCATGAATCAATCCCAATTATTTACACTACATGATCCCACCTCCTAACCGATGTGGGACTAAATTACCAGCTCCATTGTTATCTCCTATTTGAGCGCTCAACCGAAAACGAGATACAATCCAACAAAAAAATCAAGCATGCTGTAAAAAGACGGAGTAAAATCATATTTGTTGAAGGAACATAAATTGACAATATGTTTACTATTGTTGTACGTCGTCACTGAACGTTGGTGTGCTGCGACATATAACTGGTGCTCCACTGTTTTCTTCTTTGTTTCTTGTTAGAGGGTAGAAGAAGATAGAGAAGAGAAGTTAGAGGTTGAAATTTTGTGAAGAAAAATTTAGTGTTGTTGTTTGGGAACATGGGGTTCACTTCTGATTGACTTCTATCCAAGAAAGTAACTGTTGGGTTTGGGATATTTGATTTTGACAAAATCCGCTTTTGAATCAATCCTAACAGTGATTGATTGGAGTGATTAACAATTTAGCTTGATTACTTGATTTTTGTCATGCTAAGCAGTTTGGTAGTTTATGAGCCGAATTAATAGGATTCCAATCGGACCTGGCAAGAAGGTCGGTAAAACCATTTTAATAACACTAGTTCATCCCTTGCCTCCTCCAACTCGTTACTGAAGTACTCCTTAACTAATGTAGACAGATATAGGGAAAGTGGTTTACTTTGCCTCAGTCCATAGACTATTTCTGTATACGAAGATATAGGTTCTCCATCAGGTATGATCATTGAAGTTCATGAGTGTCATCACGTGGCAAATAAACTCTCTGTTCACTTTGTAATTTCTCTTTTGTCTAGATTTATCATTTTCATGAAATAATTTCCTACATCTTTCTCCTTCTGGTAATCACATTTTATTTTCCTCTGGAGAAGAAAAATCTCATCTTGTAATAGCTTCTTTCTCTATTCTTCAACTGCATTTCGTCTCCTCAAATTTTTGGTTCATGGGGTCTCTCTGTAAGTTTAGTTGAATTTGTTTAGGATTGTTTTGTGTGTTGTTATTGATGCAAAATGAAGAAATATATGCAAAGGAAAAAAGCTCTGTTATATTAGAAGAAAGAAACTTTGACAGTACTTCATTTTACTGATAAGCTACCTTTAAATAGGTAATAGTACAAGAGAGAGTTGCAAGGAAATAGGATCCATAACAAACTCCTATTGCCTAGTTCATTATCATTAAAAATAGAAACAATAACTAACAAAACCTTAATACTAGTTCCAACCCCCAAGATACTAGGAATAAACTCTGTACCAATCAACTTTATTCAACAATCCCTCCCTTAAACTGATGTTTATAAACATTCAGTTTAATTATGATTGACATCTAAGTACCCTCCCTCAAATTGCATTCTCCAGAGTGCAAACACCGAGCAGCTCCCTTAGCTTTTGGAACGTCGCCAATTTGAGGGGTTTAGTGAATATATCAGCAACTTGATCTTCACTTCTGCAGTAGATGAGATCTATCGTTTTATCCTTTGTCAGGTCCCGTAGAAAATGATACTTTACATCAATATGTTTGCTTCTTCCATGTAGAACATGATCCTTGGAAAGTTCAATTGCTGAGCTGTTGTCACAATAAATTGGAGTTGGTCCTTGTTGCTTGAAATAAAGCTCTTCAAGAATATTTCTTAACCGAATAGCTTGACAAGCACATGCTGTCGCGGCTACGAATTCGGCTTCGGTGGTTGATAAAGTAACAATTGGTTGCTTCCTTGAAGACCACAAAATGGCTCCCGAGCCCATCATAAAAACATATCCTGACGTGCTTCTACGATCATCTGGATCTCCTGCATAATCGCTATCTCCCTTCTTATAGAACAGCCCATAATTAGCGGTACCTTGTAAGTACCGAAAAATTCTTTTGGCAGCTAGAAGATGCACATCTCCCTTGGACATTCCATGTACCTGCTAATGAGACTTACGGCATGCATTATGTCAGGTCTTGTTGTAGTCAAATATATCAAGCTCCCCACAATTTGTTTGTAAAGAGTGCTATTAATCTTCCTTCCTTCAGGATCTTTACTAAGCTTCAACCCCATTTCATTTGGTGTACTGACAGAATTACAATTCTTCATTTGAAACCTGTCTAAAATTTCTCCCACATACTTCTTTTGAGATATAAAGATTCCAGCAGTAGATTGCACCACTTCTATACCGAGAAAATAATGCATCATTCCAAGATCAGACATATCAAATCCAGTCATCATGGACTCCTTAAATTTTCTGAACATGGCACTATCATTTCCAGTGTAAATCAGATCATCTACGTATAAGCATACCATGAGAATTTTTCCTCCATCACCAATTTTTATAAAAAGTGTATGTTCATAAGGACATTTTTGGAAACCTTCCTTCAAAAAATAAGCATCTATACGACTATACCAAGCCCTTGGGGCTTGTTTTAGTCCATAGAGAGCTTTCTTTAATTTATATACTTTATGTTCATTTTCAATTTTCACATAACCAGGAGGTTGATCAATAAATACCTGTTCTTCCAAGTCTCCATGTAAGAATGCTGATTTCACGTCCAACTGGAAGATAGGCCATGAGTTTTGTGCTGCCAAAGCGACCACCAATCTAATTGTGTCATGCCTTGCAACAGGAGCAAAAACTTCCTTGTAATCAACGCCAAATTCTTGCTTGTAGCCTTTAGCTACTAAGCGTGCTTTGAATTTATCAACTTCGCCGTTCTCCTTCAATTTTGTTTTGTACACCCACTTGACACCAATTGCCTTTTGTCCTTTTGGAAGCTCAGTCAATTCCTAAGTTTTGTTTCTTTCAATGGCTGCAATTTCATCATCCATAGCCTTCTGCCACTTTGAATCTTTGATGGCATCTTCAAAAGCTACTGGATCACAATCTGAAAATAGTGCAAGATGTGTAAGTGGGTCCTCGGATTGGTCAATTCCAGTTACCTTATAATCGGACATCCATGCTGGCTTTTTTCTAGCTCGTTGAGGTCGGTGTTCATCATTTGTTTCAACTACGGGTGGACTTTGAGAATCTGCAGGAACATTCTGAATAACATCTGGTACTAGTTGTTGCTCGTTCTCCACATGTTGTTGCCTTCTTTCTTCATTTTCACCATCAAAATCTGCTAGAATTTGTTGTCTAACAGCATTGCTGCTCCATGGCCAGGTTCTGTCTTCATCAAATATGACATCACGGCTTGTAACAATTTTCTTGGTGATAGGATTGAACAGTTTATAAGCTTTTGACTGCTCACTAACTCCAAGAAAAATATATTTTTCTCCTTTATCATCTAACTTCTTTCTCTTCTCATCAGGAACATGAGCACATGCTAGACACCCAAAAATTCTAAAGTGATCTACAACAGGTTTGCGTCCATTCCATGCTTCCTCAGGTGTCATATTTTTAACAGAAAATGTGGGACACCTGTTCAGAATATGAATGCTCCAGTTAACGGCTTCAGGCCAAAAATTTTTTGGAACGCCGCTCCTTGCTAGAAGACTCCGCACCATATTTAAAATTGTGCGATTCTTCCTCTCGCATACACCGTTTTGTTGAGGGGTGTAAGCTGCTGTAAGTTGCCTTTTAATCCCGTGCATCTCACAAAAATTTGTAAATTCATGTGAGTTGTATTCACCTCCACGATCGGTACGAAGAACTTTTATTGGGTGGCCAGCTTCCTTCTCGACAAGCACTTTATAATTTTTGAAAGCAATAAAGGCTTCTGATTTCTCCTGTAGAAAATAAATCCAAGTTTTTCGACTATAATCATCAATGAAGGTAATGAAATATCGTTTACCTCCATTAGATGTTGGATTTATTGGCCCACAAATGTCAGAATGCACTAGCTCCAACGCCTTCTTCGCTCTCCAAGATTTTTCTTTTGGAAAATGATCACGATGTTGTTTGCTAACAACACATTCTTCACAGACTTCAGAAGGATGTGGAAATTGTGGGAGACCAGCTACCATGCTCTTCTGCTGCAGAGTTTTTAATCCACCAAAATTGAGATGCCCATATCGAAAATGCCACAACCATGCCACCTCCTTCAATCTTGCAGAGAATGATAAATGAGAGGTGTTGTGGAGATACAACGGAAACATCCGATTTGGCGTCATGTTGACTTGGGCAATTAGCCCATTTTTTCATCTTGTATTCGGCAGACTCCATTTTTGATAGAGATTTCATATCCCTTCTCTTGTAGTTGACCAACGCTAAGAAAATTTGCCTTCAAATCTGGAACGAAAAGAACATTAGAGATATTTTGCACAGAATTTTCTTTCGTTCGGATTGTTACTTTTCCTTTTCCCATAACAGAGACAGTAGAATTATCTCCAAACTTCACAGTATTGCGGAAAGATTCATCCAAATCGGAGAATGCCGACTTGTCTCCACACATATGGTTGCTGCATCCAGTGTCTAAATACCACAAATTTTGTTGAATATCTACCTTCGTGTGACACACCATTAAAAGAGACACCTCATCTTCCTTTTCAGCAAAATTAGATTTTTCTCCATGCTCTTTTGACAGATTAGTTCGACATTCTGACTTGTAATGGCCATACCTGTGACACCTATAACACTCAACTCTTGATTTGTCTGCTGACTTTGGCTTGTAAGCACCAGAAAGGTGGCTACCACGTCCTCTTCATGAGGAAACTGATTATCTTCTGACTTTTTATAGGAATATCTATGATCTTTGCTTCCTCTGCCTCCTCTTCCTCGACCTGACATGATCGAGCCTGAAGATTGATTGTTAGTGTAAACCTGCAGAGCTTGCTCCTCCTTTTCCTGCAGGTTAATTTTTGTCTCATGACCCCGCAAAGAACTTTCCAATTCATCAATTGAAATTGCATCAATATCTTTAGATTCTTCAATTGAACAGACAACAAAATTGAATTTTGGTGTCATCGATCGAAGAATTTTTTCAATGATGGTAACGTCCTCCATCTTGTCACCATAGATCCGCATCTTGTTTGCGATTGCCATCGTCCTTGAAAAATAGTCTGAAACTGACTCTCCTGATTTCATGCGTAATATTTCAAATTCGGTGCGGAGTGTTTGAAGCTGCTGTCGTTTTGCCCTTGCCGTCCCTTGATATTTCTTCTTCATCAAATCCCAAATCTGCTTGGAGGTATCCTTGCAAAGAATTGTTTCCAAGATTGAACGATCAATTGCTTGGAAGAGATAATTCTTTGCCTTGAGATCTTTCAACCGCTGCCCTTCTAGCTCCGCTCTCTGCGCATCTGTCTTTACTGAACCCGATGTTGGTTCTGCTACTCCATCTGAGACGACCTGCCAGTACTCTTTCGACCGCAGAAAGTTCTCCATAAGCATGCTCCAATGATCATAGTGACCATCGAAACGAGGAATAGAAGGCTGCACAAAACTGTTTTCAGAAGCCATCATACTGCTGCTATAGTGCAAATGAAGAAGGGAAAGTTGCTGCTGTTTACTCTCTCTCCCTCACGTTGCTTCAACTTGGCTTTGATACCACTGATGCAAAATGAAGAAATATATGCAAAGGAAAAAGCTCTGTTATATTAGAAGAAAGAAACTTTGACAGTACTTCATTTTACTGATAAGCTACCTTTAAATAGGTAATAGTATGAGAGAGTTGCAAGGAAATAGGATCCATAACAAACTCCTATTGCCTAGTTCATTATCATTAAAAATAGAAACAATAACTAACAAAACCTTAATACTAGTTCCAACCGCCAAGATACTAGGAATAAACTCTGTACTAATCAACTTTATTCAACAGTTATTGTGGTTACCATGAATCTTTCTTCATTCCTTCAGGGCAATTATTACTTGTTTTAACTTTGATAAAAATATTAGGTGGCCGAATGTCTGCTTTTTACAACCTTTTTCCTAATTCAACATCTCTAGCTCAATGCCAGTGGTTGCAATGTTTCAAGGATAAGTTTTCCTTGCTCTTCCTTAATTTGTATCAAAATAGAAGCATGATCACTTGATGATAGCTGAAAACCTGAAACATAACTTTCACTCTATTACGGAACCAACTGTATTGCCAGATATTCTGATAGTAGAAAGAGACTAATCTGGAAATGATTAGATATTTTTGTCGAGTGTTTAGAGAGAGAGAGAGAGAGTATGGAAAACAAGATATGAGCCGATGACTCGTATTGTAGAATGAGTCATTATCATGTTGGACATAGCATGATTTATTCTACAATATGAGCCATTGGCTCATATATATATATGCAAATGACCTCTAGCTTAGTGGTTAAGAGAGATGAATACGGCCCAAGTGGTCGGGAGTTCAAGTCCCATTGGAGGTGAGTTCGCCGATCCGTACCTATATATATATATATATATATATATATAAGATGGAGAAGTCTCTGGAGCCCCTTGAGGGCGATTAGCGGGCAATTCTGCCCCCCTTGCCCCTCCGGCAGGGTTCCGCTCCAGCGACCTCTCTCCCTCCCACCCCTTCTTCTCTCATCGAGTCTATCGGCATGGTCCGGCCAGCCCCCTCGGTGGCGACGCCCTGGCCGCCAGATCTATTTGCCCTCTTCGACCGTCCTCCCGACCCCCCTCCCTCTGCCTCCCGCCCATCGCCACTCCCCCTCCTCCTTCGGCTGAACCATTTTTCGACTTCTCCCGGTTCTCTCCGGCCCCGGTGATGCGGAGGCTCCTCCGCGAGTCGAGGGTCTTTGGCGCCCGGCGGCAGATCTCCCACCCATGGGTGCTGCACCCGTGGTCCCCCCTAAGGCTCGCTCCCCGAGGCAGGCTGCCGACCTAAGTTCAAATTCAAACTTTGCTTTGACTTGGACGTACCCTGCGCCATCTGCTCTGGTCGCGCATCCTGCGAGTCTGCTGAGTGGCGCACGTTCGGGTGTGTCACCCCCAGTTTTCAAGAACAAGGATATTTTGGTCATTTTCCACTTTAGAATAATTTTGGAATTATTTTATTATTTATGATATTGTTTTGGGGTTATTTGAGTCGGGTTCGAATTTTAACTCAATCCGACTTGTATCGGGGACCCGGGGTAGCTTTGACTCTAGTGGGACCCACTCATTAGTTAGACATGGCCCACATGACAATATTTAAGTTAGTATGGTTAGACTAAAATTTCATGACTAGGTTGTGAAATAACGTGTAGGCAACTCTAGAGTGGGTGAATAGAGTTTGTGTCGATAATCACCAAATAAAAATTAACTCTATATCACCTCCACAAAACAACTATCAAGATAGTAAATAAATCAGAGAGAAATGCGGAAGTAAATAAAGATCAGAAGAGCATATGCAAACACAGCAGTTTTAACCTGGTTTCCCTCGTGGAGGACTAGTCCAGGCCTGAGAACTCTAGTTCAGGATTGAAATCCACTATTTGTGAAATAGTGTATGTCACGACCCGCACCCACTGTGAGGGTACGAGAACGTAACAGCGCCCAGCCTACGCCGCAGTGTCGGCGGTAGAACGCTGTTCTAGGTCATGAACTATAACTAACATAACATGAAATACTCTCCATAAGGAGGCCAACACAGAGGTACAACTCAATCACAATCTATAGATAGAATATGGCACGATGAAATAGATAAAGAAATCCTCAACTGAGGTATAGCAGAATGAAATAACAAGTTAACAACTACTAGTCTCAACATCTCTAAATATACAACTCTGAAAATAAGGACAACAGCTAAACATGGAAAAGAAAACAATCTAGACTATCTAAACTAGGCAATGGGTATCATCCTCAGCAGCTGCCTGAACCTCCCCAGGGGTCCAGGTCGCGAGTGTCATCTAGGCAAGCTCCAAGGTAAGGGGTGCAGGGTTCCTCATCATCCTCTGTAAAATTTTCAACAGGTCTAGTCAGGACGGAAGCGAGCATAATACATCTCACACAGATCATAACAGGTTAGAAAATATAGACATGCAAGAGAGTACGATACATGAAACTGAAAGAAAGTACATGATGCAAACAGAGAGAGATCTGTAATAGAAATATCTACTATAAGTAGAGAGCTACCAGTGACTAGTGATTTAGAGTACAAGGTCGACATGTGAACGTCTTGATTTGCACATGGCTATACTAAAGAGGCGTACATGGCTATACTACTTTGGAATTGTTCACATGACTATTTATACTCCCCCATACCCCAATCAATACACAAGGATCCAGACAAGTTACGTTACGTACATGGTTTTCACATGAAGCCCATAAATGGGTGCACATGAAGTATACATGAGCGCACATGAAGTTCACATGGAGGCCCATAAATGGGTGCACATGAAATTCACATGAAGGCTCATAAATGAGTGCACATGAAGTATAGGTTATACATGAGATACATGGGAAACATGAGAGCACATGAGAGTACACGGGCATGCATGAACGAGCATGAAGCACATGAGAAACATGAATAACATGAGAGCGAGGAATACATGATGTACATGAAACACATGACATGATGTATCCGATACTCCCGAGGGGGATAACATCTCAATGTAGGGATCCATATAGTACCAATCTGTGATAATATCGTGACAGCATCAAATAAGGTAAACTAGAACAGGAATATAATTCTAAGCAAGTTATGAAATGATCAGAGAATGTACTCGCCTGGTATCTGAATAGCTGTAGTAAATGTACTGTCCGAGATGAGGTACCTAACTCCTAGTTAGAGCAACACCAGTCAAGATGGATAAAGGGGAATGATAATGTAATCTACAATGCATCTGCATGCTGTCTAGGTCAAACTAGACTAAAGTCAACACTTGGTCAACTCCAGTCAACTATACTAGTCAATTAGGTCAACTAGGCCACTCCTAACTCCAGCAAGTCTCACTAAGCCTAACCAGTCTATCCTAGCAAGCACACACCAACCAAAGCTATACAAGCCAAACACATCAAGCCACACATCAAGAGTACATTTACATTGAGCTATAATCAACATTGTATAATGAGAGAGAAAGGGTTGCATGTATTGCTATGTGTGTGTGTGAACATGGAGGTGCACAACAAAGGGGAAATCAAACACTAGTTATAGATTACACTAGAACATGGCACAAGTTAACAAGGTTACATCTATTTACATTTTAGAAGTAGACTAGTTATGATATATGTAACATGTATCTTTACTCTACAATTATCTATATACATCATGGCAATCATCAGAGGAGGGTTTACATGGCATGGTGGTTTACATATGAAATCTGAAATTAACTAGCATTTCAATTTAAGGGTTATGGGTTGCATTATATACAGACATTCAATTAGGCACTCTATATTAGGCTTACAATATTAGGCTATATACATTACACTCACATTACATAGGAAATACTATATTGATTTCAATTTACCCTTTCACTTTACTCTATCATTTTACACATTCACATTAGTTTAGACATTTAGATATATACATATAGACATGCATACACACATTAGCTATATGTATTGTATGTACATAGAGAGGGGATGACATCTCATGGCAATGTGAGTGGGTGTATGTGTGTAAGGGAAATGAGTGTAGGCTAGTGTGTTTTCATACACAAAACTTGTGTGTGTATGGGGTTAACAGTGTGTCAATTCCATATATGTGTGTGTATGTTAGGTAGGAATGTGTAGATGACAGGGACTTAATAGGATAGGGTGTGTGTAGCTCAGTTTTTGTGACTGTGTGTGGGTGATAGGAAAATCTGGAAATTCAAACAATGTATAGCAGTTCTCAGTGAATTGGGAACCCAATTGACAGTTCATATAGATTAACAGTGAACTAATGTGCCTGTAAATGACTGAAACATGGCCATTAACATTCAAAAAACAGTTTTAGAAGGAATGAAGTTCAGATATCTGATTTCAGGAAAAATGTGTATTAGTCAACACATTGCACAGCCCCAAACCACATTCGAATTCCAAAAAAACCTAGGACCAGTCAACAATCAACATTGCAGTGATCCATTACACATGTATATGATCTAACATGTCAAATTAACATTGAGAATTCAGTTTAAAATAGGAATTAAAAATCAGAAATCAATTCAGTTAGAGGTATCAGTGAAGTATCAGTGTCACGGCCTGCACCCATTTTTTTTAAACGGATACGAAACGTGTCCAAGCCAGCCTATGCCGCAGTGTCGGCGGTAGAACGCTATCACGGCCATGAAGATCAAAATCACAAATAATGCTCATTCACATAATTAATCTAACTTACAATGATCACAAGTTTTACATTTGTAGAAAAATATAAACTTGTACAAATAAATGAATGACTACAACTCAACTATCTAGCTAGTCTCTAGGCTTTTATCTGCAAATATTCCCGTCACTCCCCAAGCTAAGTGAATCCACGGCTAACCTGAAAAATGTTGGTTTCCAGTCAGGAATGGAACGAGCACAATTCACTGAATGCAATTTCAAATAAAGAAAATGACTATAAAACAAAGGTTAGACATCAATCATGAGTTTTGAAAATAAACAGTAAATACGGAAATAGCAATAAATAGACACAAAATACTTTTCCCAACTGTTAGAAATACCTTTGATATGTGATCGATCTCGGGACAATTATGCGACACGGTCTACACGGTCTAAAGTTACACGATCTACAGTTACACGATCTACAGTTACACAGTCTACAGTTACACGGTCTACAGTTACAGGGTCTACAAAAAATATTGCAATAAAGAAATACTGTCTACAAAATAATAATCACGAAAATGCAATAATAATCACGGTCTACACTGTCTACTTTGCAATAAATAAATCAATGTCTATACTGTCTACTTTGTAATAAATAAATTACTGTCTACACTGTCTACAAGAAATAAATGCAATAATAAACACGGTCTAAGGTCAGATCAGACATCCTTGGTACTTCTCATTCCCGACTCAATAATTTATAATAGAAAATAATCACATAACCAATGGCCAACCAATGAAATATAGTGAAAATCAATATCAAAATGCAGACAATAAACTGTACTCGACTGTGGTCCTGTGCTGGTGTAACCGATAATCTGAACCACTCAGAATGCCACCATAGTCAAAACTCGTACAACAGTCCCCAAAAGCTGAAATAAATATTACCAATGTTCTTAGAATAGTCAAAATAGCTAGGATCGCCTGTCCTTAAGTCCAATTTTGGACACAGGAGTAAAACGGTAATTTTGGGCAAAAACGATGTCCGCCGTTGGACCCGCTTTGCACCGAAAAGCGTGCTAGGGTCAATGGTCTGTAAAGTCGTCAGACTACATGTCTACGGATCCGGTTTTCCGATACGAATCCAACCATATGTCCAAAGTTGGATTCCGGCGGGCCGTGCACAAAATCACCCATTGAGTCGGACCGGGGGGCCCGCGATACGGCGATTTTATCAACTGTCTCAGAATCGGACCAAACTTGGCATACAGGACCAAAAAATGATCCAGTCCTGATGGTACAAGTTTCGTCTCGATCTGACGAGCGTGCACAAAGTAATTGGAGAATTTGCACAGAGGCCGATACGGTGAATTTCGACGGATATGCATCAAATTCGTCGCGCACACGCGACCAATTTGAATTTCATCAAAGCCCACACGACCATGAAGCCGTTACGCAGCTTTTGATGCTTACGGTGCGCGACCACGTCGCCCGGATAGGCGGGACGCACGTCATGTGGATGAATTTTTATGTTTTTAAAACAGGTTTTCGTCAAAGTTCGGGATTCGATTTCTCGACATGTAGTCGATAGTTTTGGCTTCTGTAAAAACGTTTGTGAAGGCCTATAGGTTGTCTACAACATCGTTCAGTGGTTTTACCAAATCAGTCGCTGGATCGATCAGAATCGATCTTCCAATGTGGGTTCATGGGCTGTTATCTTATTCTGTTCGGGACAAATTTCTGGTCGATTTTGTGTCGATTTCTCGGACAACCTAGGGCTCTACAATTAATTCTAATTGAAGGGACTTAGGGTCGTATAGCTTGTGAACGCACCTGAGAAAGAAGATTGTGAAACGATGGATCGAAGTAGCAGGAAAAATACCCTAAAGATAGCATCTCGCGCTGCTGCTACTGCTGCTCCGCTGCAGTCGTCCCGTCCGCGTGCGGCCCTGGGCGCGGTGGGGATGGCCGGCCGACGCAGCTGCGACGGCGCGCAGGGCCTGGGGTCGGGACATCAGTCTGGGGGAAGGATTTGACGTTAGGGTTTTTGCGAGTTATCGTTCTCTCTCGCGTATTTATAGGTGACTGCGGTCGAAACCAAGTCGGGGGGGGGGGGGGGGGGGGGGGGAAGCTCGGCCTGGGCTCTTGCCTGGGCTCGGGTTGGTTTCTATTGCTTTATTTCTTTTTTCTTTTTCTTTCTCTATTAATACTTATGTATATAACTTTATACACACACATATATACACATATATGTATATTTGTACATACATATACACTTATACACTTATATATATATATATATATATATATATATATATATATATTTTATATATAATATATATATATATATATATATATATATATATATATATATATATATATATATATATATAAAAAATAATATATATAATATATATATATATATATATATATATATATATATATATATAGATATATATATATATATATATATATATATATATATATATATATATATATATATATATATATATACGTAAAAAAAAAATATACGTATACGTACACACATATATTATATATATATTTATATATAATCACATACACACACACACACATATATATTATATATATATTTTTTTTTTATATATATTATATATTATATATTTATATATACGTACAAATATACATGTATATCGTATATATAAATATACACATACATATATACATTATATATATTTATAAATATATACATACACACATATTACCGAGCCATATTTATATACCTCTATTCATACACATATATCTATAATATATTTATCTATACATACATGTATATATATCTATATATACACTCATCCATTTATATATTTATACCCCATATATTTATATATCCATAAATACTCAATTAACCAATGACAATGATAATTCCAATAATAACTAAAATACTCCAATATTAGTTTTGGGTGGACCTATCCTACACCATCTTTACTGGCTCCAAAAGATCATACAAATTTGGTAAAACACTATTTAACAATAATAATAATACATATAATCTACCCATAACAAATATTCAGAAAATAATTGCCAATTCCTAAAAATATATACCAAAACATTTGCATTTACCAAGCATGCCTACAAGGCCGGATTTGGTTTCACTACACGCCTACCTGGGCTTGGATTTGACTTGGGCCCAATCCGGACAGGTTCGGTACAACCGGGTTCCCTAAAACTCAATAATATAATTAAATAATAAATAAAATCTTCGGTGCGGGTTACGTCGTAACTTGGCCTGGTTTTCCTAGTTAGGACATTCCTATGGCTTGGCATTCCCCTAACATGGCTAAACACTAGTCAAAGCACGCTATTGCACTTTCCGTGCCATGATTCCTAGTCGTCTTGTACTTCAAAGCTCTACCATGGCTAAAGTCATCTACCGTAATTATTTACAAAATCTAAAATCACTATTCGAATAAAATAATAAAATATTTTCAAATTTTTGGGAAGGGGAGCTACAAATCTACCCACCTTAAAAATAATTTTGTCCTCGAAATTCTAATTCAATACTATTCTTAAATTCAAAGGAAATCTACCATTACCTTAATCTTCTCAAATTTAATTTCTCCAAAATATTTCTATGACCTTCTCTAGCCATTTTATAACTCTGAATACTTGGGGACTTCTACCCACCTTTGGTCATACTACTTCTCAAAATATGGTCACTAAAATCTTATGGTCTTCTAACTAGTTGCTAACAATTCTACCGACAGATATCTAGGCATATGGCAACTATAATCCCTCATATCTATCAAACAACCATATATTCAAAATCAAGCAATATTCTAATATAACTTAAGAATCTCTGTTGAATTCTAGACAGCACGATCATTCGTCACACCGAAATAGGAAGGGACGAGAATCAAGAGTACAGGAAGGCAAGGGAGAATTATCGAGAATGATTTCAAATAGTTCAGTTCTATAGTCCAAATATGGTGGTATGCATGGGTGAGTGTTACTGGATCTTAATGGGTTCCTTAATTGGACATCAATCGTTGGTTGGATGAACCTTGGATTTCAATCCATATTGACTGAACAAGATTCCAATGATAAAACTATTTCTACTAGTTAGGGCAACCTATAGTAGATTTCAATCATATATTGGATTGAAGGAATTGAGTCGAAGTTGAGGCTCTAATGGAAGTCGGGAAGTGTACCGGTACTATGGAAACAGTTATAACTAGTCCTTTTAACCTGAAAGTCGTACCCCAAAAATAGAGTACAAGGGGACGGGTTTGAGTAGGACATGATATACCTAGATGAGGGTGGACCCGTCTAGATCTTGCATATGAAATTTGTTGGAAGATAACAGCTGGTCTCGTGCTTCGAATATTAATGACACGGCCGGGGCACAAAATATTCTAAATGGAAAGTGGGAGTCCATGGGACACTAACCATCATTCTAATGGGAAAATTATTCTAATCAATCGGTAATCCTCGCCTATCTCAAAATTTTGAAAGCTTACAGTCTACCTACCTTAGAAGCTAGGCTATGGTTTTAGGAATAAAGAGGTTAAGAGGATTCCTAAGTCCAGATATTATACCTCGACCCTTATTAATAAAGAATAAGGCACGACGTATCGGCTTACGGTAGCTATAAGTCAAGTCAAGGGTCGTCCCTCAATAAATGGAAAACGAGTGCGTGTGCAATTACACCGGGTCAATGAAATATAGAAACATACACATCCATAGTATACAAGAGTTATCGATGGGGTAACCATTCTCTAAGGTACATCATATGAAAAGATTTCTAACAACTAAGTCTTGAATTTCTATTGGGATCAAACCTGCCAGACTATTGTCACAAGAGTTGTAGTGATCATGTATTGTTGTTGACAACTGGTAGGTCATAATATGACAGGGTATTTAAGCTATGGTATTGGGTAAGCTAGTGACTGTGGGGTTCCCATACTAGTTAGGCTTTAATAATAAAATTTATGTGACTAGGGTAATACTTGTTGGAAACCAATCTCGGAATGAGTGTCTACCATAGTCACGGTAAATTATTGTCCTTAGCTTTGTCTATTCATCTCATGTCTAAACTGTGGGCTTTAGTCGAGGGACGGTTGAGTCAAGGCATAAGGGTTGAAAGTAAAGGCAATATCCAATAAAATATTTAGAGACACAATGAATTGTTTCTTGAGAATAGATAGTCTTCTGGGTTGGCATTACGACTAAGGATAAAACCCTAGTCATTCTCAAATTCAGATGGCTTGAAAGTCCCGATAACAGTTTGGGGTCGAGAGAAGAACGAGTAATTCGATCACATGGCTGGCTGACGATAACTACCCTTGTGTATACAACTACCATAGCCATGGGAATAGCGGTATCTCTCTACCAATTACGAGCTTCTGTCTTTCCAAATCAGTGAAAGACAAGAACAATAAAGAGTTCAAGAAAGATGTTACTGAATACAATCACGTGATTAAAAGGCGAATGTATAATTCAAGAGGAATTGTCAAGCTGTCGCGGATGAGATCCTAGATACCTATATATCTCCATCCACGTAGTGTAATTAAACGAAGAGCAAACCAAATGCATCATGGTTGATCAGACCATAATACACTGATTCTGATTAGACAATAAGTTAGCAGGCGTCCCCACTAAACATATGCCTCGAATCAAGCTCGAGAACAGAGTGAGCTTGCAAAACTAGGCTGTAATAGCAGCGTTTGTTAAGATAGTCGAATACAATTATGCGAGATTTTTGAAAGAAGGCACAAGTAGTTCGAGTTTGTGAGAAACGAAAACTCACCTGGGGTTCTTGCTTATACAGTGATCTCACTATCTTCTTATCCTTAAGGCCTTGGTCGACTAATGGTTTATGGACTTCTGAATTCTATATTCTAGGTAAACCTATTAGTGTCAGTCAATTTCCTCGTCAATATGTCACAAGAACCACGGATTACTAGGTTGGGAGACATGCTGTCCAACTTACAATACTTTCACTAATATTGGCTTTGGAGCTTATGGGACACACAGGGCATTCTCCTATCCTCTATAGTATCCTAAACTTGTAATCACGTCTGAAGTCATTTCACCGAGGATTACGCCTCGCACGTATACTCGGGCTGTGGTAAACCCATGGTACAGAATCAAACACCTCTTAATTCTATCTAATATTGACTCAGGGCAACTACGATCAAAGAGGACCACCAGCCCTAGTTTTAACAATATTATATAACCTATATCTTCTTAAACCAATTTTAACTCTAGGGGTCGTATCTTACCAGTGCGCTGCTGGCTGCAGTGAACCTATAGTCTCCATAATTCAATTAAATGGCGACAGTGCGCTGCTGTCCTGCCATTATGAGTTAACTAACATTCCTTTAACTACATCTGGAAAAAAAAAATCCACGAGCTCCTAGAGATTCAAACAAGTTGCCTATGAAATAAAGCGTAAGCATTTGTCCTATCAGTCACAACCCTTAAGATAAAAGATTGAACAGGGGGAAATAACTGAGGACAAAAGAAATACAACCATTCTAACTCCTCCATGTGTATTCAAGCCTTTGAGGGACAGACTTGAATCGAAACTAACTCGAGGCCCGTATATGAATAACAAAATCAGAACTTTATAAAATAATGATTCTTAGGACAACTAGCAATTATATAGATAATTCGGCTAGGTTATGGGGATGATATCTAAGAGGCAAAGAGGATGAATTGAACAATTCATCAAGGTTAGATCATTATTCCAGGAAACTCTGCCTCACCAAGTGAATAATCTATCAACATTGGATCATATCATCCAATCAAGAGGTAATAGTCTAACTATGGGGACCTGACAAGGTATCAAAATTAATAACCCTCATCCTAAATTGCATGGCCTAGACTATCCATCGGTAAATTTGTATAAGGGACTCCTAGTCCTAGTCATTCTCTTAAATAAAATTAATTCTTAATTCGTGAATGAGCATTTCCTAGTCGCAGGCTCGCAATAGTACAACTAACTAAAGTACTACCACGAGTTCGCGTGATTTGCAAAGACGGACCTGCATGGGCCACCAGAAAAACTTGTCACGACCCGCACCCATTTTTTTTTAAACGGATACGAGACGTGTCCAAGCCAACCTACGCTGCAGTGTCGACGGTAGAATGCTATCACGGCCATGAAGATCAAAATCACAAATAATACTCATTCACATAATTAATCTAACTTAAAATGATCACAAGTTTTATATTTGTAGAAAAATATAAACTTGTACAAATAATGAATGACTACAACTCAACTATCTAGCTAGTCTCTAGGCTTTTATCTGCAAATATTCCCGTCACTCTCCAAGCTAAGTGAATCCACGACTAACCTGAAAAATGTTTGTTTCCAGTCAGGAATGGAACAAACACAATTCACTTAATGCAATTTCAAATAAAGAAAATGACTATAAAACAAAGGTTAGACATCAATCATGAGTTTTGAAAATAAACAGTAAATACGGAAAACTAATAGCAATAAATAGACACAAAATACTTTCTCCAACTGTTAGAAGTACCTTTGATATGTGATCGGTCTCGGGAAAATTATGCGACACGGTCTACACGGTCTAAAGTTACACGGTCTACAGAAAATATTGCAATAAAGAAACACTGTCTACAAAATAATAATCACGAACTACATAGTTTAAATGCAATAATAATCACGGTCTACACTGTCTACTTTGTAATAAATAAATCAATGTCTACACTGTCTACTTTGTAATAAATAAATCACTGTCTACACTGTCTACAAGAAATAAATACAATAATAAACACGGTCTACACGGTCTAAGGTCAAATCACACATCCTTGGTACTTCTCATTCCCGACTCAACAATTTATAATAAAAAATAATCACATAACCAATGGCCAACCAATGAAATATAGTAAAAATCAATATCGAAATGCAGACAATAAACTGTACTCGCCTGTGGTCCTGTGCTGGTGTAACCGATAATCTGAACCACTCAGAATGCCACCATAGTCAAAACTCGTACAACAGTCCCCGAAAGCTGAAATAAACATTACCAATGTTCTTAGAATAGTCAAAATAGCTAGGATCGTCTGTCCTTAAGTCCAATTCTGGACACAGGAGGAAAACGATAATTTCGGGCAAAAACGATGTCCGTCGTTGGACCCGCTTTGCATCGAAAAACGTGCCAGGGTCAATGGTCTGTAAAGTCGTCAAACTACATGTCTACGGATCCGGTTTTTCGATACGAACCCAACCGTATGCCTAAAGTTGGATTCCGGCGGACCGTGCACAAAATCACCCGTTGAGTCGGACCGGGGGGCCTGCGATACGGCGATTTTATCAACCGTCTCAGAATCGGACCAAACTTGGCATACAGGACCAAAAAATGATACGATCCTGATGGCGCAAGTTTCGTCTCGATCTGACGAGCGTGCACAAAGTAATTGGGGAATTTGTACAGAGGTCGATACGGTAAATTTTGACGGATACGCATCAAATTCGTCGCGCACACGCGACCAATTTGAATTCCGTCAAAGCCCACATGACCACGAAGCCGTTACACAGATTTTGATGCTTACGGTGTGTGACCACGTCACCCGGATTGACGGGACGCACGTCATGTGGATAAATTTTTATATTTTTAAAACAGGTTTTCGTCAAAGTTCGGGATTCGATTTCTTGACATGTAGTCGATGGTTTTGGCTTCTGTAAAAACGTTTGTGAAGGCCTATAGGTTTTCTACAACATCATTCAGAGGTTTTACCAAATCAGTCGCTGGATCGATCGGAATCGATCTTCCAATGTGGGTTCATGGGCTGTTATCTTGTTCTGTTCGGGACAGATTTTTGGTCGATTTTGTGTCGATTTCTCGGACAACCTAGGGCTCTACAATTAACTCTAATTGAAGAGACTTAGGGTCGTATAGCTTGTGAACGCACCTGAGAAAGAAGATTGTGAAACGATGGATCGAAGTAGCGGGAAAAACACCCTAAAGATAGCATCTCGCGTTGCTGCTACTGCTGCTCCGCTGCAGTCGTTCCGTCCGCGCACGGCCGTGGGCGCGGTGGGGATGGCCGAACGGTGTAGCTGCGGCGGCGCGCAGGGCCGTGGGGTCGGGACAACGGTTTGGGGGAAGGATTTGGCATTAGGGTTTTTGCGAGTTATCGTTCTCTCTCGCGTATTTATAGGTGACTGCGGTCGAAACCGGGTGGGGGGAAGGGGGAGAAAGCTCGGTCTGGGCTCTTGCTTGGGCTCGGGCTAGTTTCTATTGCTTTATTTCTTTTTTTCTTTTTCTTTCTCCATTAATACTTATGTATATAACTTTATACACACACATATATACACATATATGTATATTTGTATATACATATACACTTATACACTTATATATATATATATATACGTATATATATATATATATATATATATATATATATATATATATATATATATATATATATATATATATATATATATATATATATAATATATATATAAATATACGTATACGTACACACATATATTATATATATTTATATATATAATCACATACACACACACACATATATATAATATATTTATATATACGTACAAATATACATGTATATCGTATATATAAATATACACATACACATATACATTATATATATTTATAAATATATACATACACACATATTACCGAGCCATATTTATATACCTCTATTCATACACATATATCTATAATATATTTATCTATACATACATGTATATATATCTATATATACACTCATCCATTTATATATTTATACCCCATATATTTATATATCCATAAATACTCAATTAACCAATGACAATGATAATTCCAATAATAACTAAAATACTCCAATATTAGTTTTGGGTGGACCTATCCTACACCATCTTTACTGGCTCCAAAAGATCATACAAATTTGGTAAAACACTATTTAACAATAATAATAATACATATAATCTACCCATAACAAATATTTAGAAAATAATTGCCAATTCCTAAAAATATATACCAAAACATTTGCATTTACCAAGCATGTCTACAAGGCGGGATTTGGTTTCACTACACGCCTACCTGGGCTTGGATTTGACTTGGGCCCAATCCGGACAGGTTCGGTACAACCGGGTACCCTAAAACTCAATAATATAATTAAATAATAAATTAAATCTTCGGTGCGGGTTACGTCGTAACTTGGCCTGGTTTTCCTAGTTAGGACATTCCTATGGCTTGGCATTCCCCTACCATGGCTAAACACTAGTCAAAGCACGCTACTGCACTTTCCGTGCCATGATTCCTAGTCGTCATGTACTTCAAAGCTCTACCATGGCTAAAGTCATCTACCGTAATAAAAATCCTTTTTGGCATTTTCACAAACACCTACACACACATCATGATACGTGTCCGATACGGACATAAAATGGACACCACTCGACACCAAACCTATGCTAGCAGCTAGGGGACTCCTAGGGCTATGCACTCATGCAAAGGAATCGAAATTTGAATGGGTTTATGAAGGTTTACCTATAGGTTGAAATTCCAATGAAAAGCTCCAAAGGGGGGTTTCTAATCTCTCCAAATTGCACCAAACCTGAGAATACTCTCCATGAGCAGCAAGAAGGGATGGATTAGAACCTAGTGCAAAAGATTTGAGCTAAAAAGGACCTAAGATGGAAAAGTTATGGATTGGGGAAGATGGCTATACCTCTTTCTTCAAAAACTTGAAAACTTAATGAAAGAGGTAAAAACAATCAATGAGAGACTTTATAGGGGGCTCTTAGGGTTTATGTGGCCAGCCATAAAGGGATTCTAGGGTTAGGGTTTCATGGCATGGGCCTATGGGCCAAGTTGCATAAGTCATGGAATTAAATTCCTAAGTCATAAGTCATGAACCTATTCACTATTCCTCCTATTTCAAACTAGATTCTTAATGACTAGAATTGGTTTGACTTAAGTTAGACTAGGTTCCTACCATGCTAACCAAGTCACCATAGCTAGGGTCAACTTCTAGGTTAGTCTACAAAGTCTCAACTAGTCAAGACTAACATAACATATAACAATATTTAATTAATATTAAATTCACACAAATTCCTATAAATCATAATAAATTCAAATAAATCCTAAAATGACCAAAATACCCTCTAGGCTAAAATGTAATAATTAAACATCCTAATCACATGGCTAAGCTCTAGGTCAACAGTCTCTAAGGTTACACTAGCCAAACACCAAAATCATAAGTCATGATTTTAAATAGTTTTAAAAAAATGATTAAAAAAATCACCAAAAATCATAATATGTAATAAATATCAATAAATAATAATTATAATTACAAAATTTCAAAATTAACCTCATCTGGAAAACTGGGTGTTACAATCCTACCCACCTTATAAAAAATTTGTCCTCGAAATTAAGATGATCGCACCTCCTTCTAGGTCAAACATAGTCAAGGGTCAATCACTAGTCAAATTTCTCAACATCCCAGTACTTGGTCATCAGCTGGTCAACTTCTTAGGATTTTACCTATACTAGCTACCTAAGTGCTGGCAACTAGAGATTAGCAAAAAAGAAAACTCTATAATAGGCTAGCTCTTAACTTTCCAATCCTATCAAGTCACCCATACTAAATACCTATATTCTAAGCACACAATTGCCAAATACCACATATACACAAGTTCAAGAACAACAACCCATTACATATATCCTAAGTATATTGTCTATATATATCTATACATATATACTGATCATCAAGGGTTGAAGTAGACTAAACTTATAAGGAACTGGACAATGCTCAGAATTTAGTCTAAGGATGAATGGTCTGAAACATCAGTGTAGGCAAAAGGAATGATGCTAAGGAGACTGAATTTATAAGAAAAAGGACATGACATCTAGTGAAGGGTCTGCACACTGCCTATAAAGGTTGATCTATCATGCCTGAACTCATCACAAGGAGAACTTAACTAAAATAGGAAACTGAACCAATATAGGCTAAACAACATGTCAATATCCTATACAACAATGGCAAATAGATACCAATCGACCCACATCCTATATGCCAATATCACCTGCAATCTATCTATGTATATAGACCTCTCAGTCTTAGGTGCAACTATAACTATACTCAAGGACAGGCTCTAGTCATGGGTGCCTCTCTGGGAAAGGTAAGAGAAAAATAATAATAAATTATCAAAGCTGTAAGGAATACTAACATCCTATATGTAAACTGGATGGTATTATAAATAACAGGAAAACCATCTACAATGGGTTACTATTCTAATACCAATGCTAACTATCATCTCTAGGGTACAGACACTCTACAAGTCATCATATCATTACACTATGGAAGAACTACATATGAATAAGCTCTACAAACTAAATATTCCTACTCCCAAGTTATTTGATGATGGAATACAAATTTTTTTTTAACAACAGAAGGGTACGATAATCATATGCGTCTGTCCAAAATCATGTTGTTCAGAGTCTTCGTCATGTTAGTGAGCAAGGCTACGATAATCACAGAGTCCTTGAACAAGGTACATACCTCTAGGTTTATGGTGTTTAAAATTTCTGCATTGCCGCATGCGACGGCGAAAACCTTAAATTTCCACACCCGAGAAATACGTCCAAAATCTGACTATATGTCCTCACTATACCAGCTAACATGACTATCGAAGATTCTAGATCCCATGATTTAGGTGACCAAGCCCATATAATTTTTTTAGAAGAAAAACAAACATAACAAAAGAGCAACATGACAAAAATTAATCAATCAGCAAGGAACATATGGAATCAGATTTTAAGGTAGTTATAAAAGACAATTACAGGAATGTAATCGAGAAGAACGAAACTTGCAGCAAGATCTCCAATGGTCTGTGCATCATCGACTGTCCTGACGATAGCTCGCCCCTGCTGGTTTTCCCTGGTCTGCTGCTGATGCTGCATGAACCGCTGTTGCTGAGAGAAATCGAGAATGACGGGAGAAAGTCTTTGTACAGACAGAGGTGCACCTCCAATATAGCAGAAACGCCAACCAGAGTCAACACAACAGGAGCTGCGGTCTCGAGGCCCTGATGAACAGGACGAGAGGTGGCCAGCCTCTCGATAGTATTCCCCGGACCGGAGCGATGAGATCGTGTCTTCATAACCATCATGAAGACAGATCAAAATAAGAAGCAATTTCTGAGAATGAAGCAAAAATTCAAAGGAGGACAGTTTATATTCAAGGGAAGTCAATAAGCAACAATTTAGATAAAGGAATCTGATTAAGATTTTTCCTAGTGTGATTGAGTATCCTCAAAATATCCAAATCCTACTGCAGGTTGTAGTGATACCCTAGTTCGAATACCACTACATAAACTCGAACTGCATGGGCCACCACTAAAAACGTGTCACGACCCGTACCCACTGTGAGGGTACGAGAACGTAACAGTGCCCAGCCTACGCCGCAGTGTCGGCGGTAGAACGCTGTTCTAGGTCATGAATTATAACTAACATAACATGAAATACTCTCCATAAGGAGGCCAACACAGAGGTACAACTCAATCACAATCTATAGATAGAATATGTCACGATGAAATAGATAAAGAAATCCTCAACTGAGGTATAGCAGAATGAAATAACAAGTTAACAACTACTAGTCTCAACATCTCTAAATATACAACTCTGAAAATAAGGACAACAGGTAAACATGAAAAAGGAAACAATCTAGACTATCTAAACTATGCAATGGGTATCATCCTCAGCAGCTGCCTGAACCTCCCCAGGGGTCCAGGTCGCGAGTGTCATCTAGGCAAGCTCCAAGGTAAGGGGTGCAGGGTTCCTCATCATCCTCTGTAAAATTTTCAACAGGTCCAGTCAGGATGGGAGCGAGCACAATACATCTCATGCAGATCATAACAGGTTAGAAAATATAGACATGCAAGAGAGTACGATACATGAAACTGAAAGAAAGTACATGATGTAAACAGAGAGAGAACTGTAATAGAAATATCTACTATAAGTAGAGAGCTACCAGTGACTAGTGATTTAGAGTACAAGGTCGACATGTGAACAGCTTAATTTGCACATGGCTATACTAAAGAGGCGTACATGGCTATAATACTTTGGAATTGTTCACATGACTATTTATACTCTTCCATACCCCAATCAATACACAAGGATCCAGACAAGTTATGTTACGTACATGGTTTTCATATGAAGCCCATAAATGGGTACACGTGAAGTATACATGAGAGCTCATACATGAGTGCACATGAAGTTCACATGGGGGCCCATAAATGGGTGCACATGAAATTCACATGAAGGCTCATAAATGAGTGCACATGAAGTATAGATTATACATGAGATACATGGGAAACATGACCGAACATGAGAGCACATGAGAGTGTACGAGCATGCATGAACGAGCATGAAGCACATGAGAAACATGAATAACATAAGAGCGAGGAATACATGATGTACATAAAACACATGACATGATGTATCCGATGCTCCCGATGGGGATAACATCTCAATGTAGGGATCCATATAGTACCAATCCGTGATAATATCGTGACAGCATCAAGTAAGGTAAACTAGAACAGGAATATAATTCTAAGCAAGTTATGAAATGATCAGAGAATGTACTCGCCTAGTATCTGAATAGCCGTAGTAAATGTATTGTCCGAGATGAGGTACCTGACTCCTAGTTAGAGCAACACCAGTCAAGATGTATACAGGGGGATGATAATGTAATCTACAATGCATCTGCATGCTGTCTAGGTCAAACTAGACTAAAGTAAACACTTGGTCAACTCCAGTCAACTATACTAGTCAACTAGGTCAACTAGGCCACTCCTAACTCCAGCAAGTCTCACTAAGCCTAACCAGTCTATCCTAGCAAGCACACACCAACCAAAGCTATACAAGCCAAACACATCAAGCCACACATCAAGAGTACATTCACATTGAGCTATAATCAACATTGTATAATGAGAGAGAAAGGGTTGCATGTATTGCTATGTGTGTGTGTGAACATGGAGGTGCACAACAAAGGGAAAATCAAACACTAGTTATAGATTACACTAGAACATGGCACAAGTTAACAAGGTTACATCTATTTACATTTTAGAAGTAGACTAGTTATGATATATGTAACATGTATCTTTACTCTACAATTATCTATATACATCATGGCAATCATCAGAGGAGGGTTACATGGCATGGTGGTTTACATATGAAATCTGAAATTAACTAGCATTTCAATTTAAGGGTTATGGGTTGCATTAAGTACATGCATTCAATTAGGCACTCTATATTAGGCTTACAATATTAGGCTATATACATTACACTCACATTACATAGGAAATACTATATTGATTTCAATTTACCCTTTCACTTTACTCTATCATTTTACACATTCACATTAGTTTAGACATTTAGATATATACATATAGACATGCATACACACATTAGCTATATGTATTGTATGTACATAGAGAGGGGATGACATCTCATGGCAATGTGAGTGGGTGTATGTATGTAAGGGAAATGAGTGTAGGCTAGTGTGTTTTCATGCACAAAACTTGTGTGTATGGGGTTAACAGTGTGTCAATTCCATATATGTGTGTGTGTATGTTAGGTAGGAATGTGTAGATGACAGGGACTTAATAGGATAGGGTGTGCGTAGCTCAGTTTTTGTGACTGTGCGTGGGTGATAGAAAATTCTGGAAATTCAAACAGTGTATAGCAGTTCTCAGTGAATTGGGAACCCAATTGATAGTTCATAATCGAATTGACAGTTCATATAGATTAACAGTGAACTAATGTGCCTGTAAATGACTGAAACATGGCCATTAACATTCAAAAATTAGTTTTAGAAGGAATAAAGTTCAGATATCTGATTTCAGGAAAAATGTGTATTAGTCAACAGATTGCACAGCCCCAAACCACATTCGAATTCCAAAAAAAAACCTAGGACCAGTCAACAATCAACATTGCAGCGATCCATTACACATGTATATGATCTAACATGTCAAATTAACATTGAGAATTCTGTTTAAAATAGGAATTAAAAATCAAAAATCAATTCAGTTAGAGGTATCAGTGAAGTATCAGACCTTGGGAAGTTCCATGAATTCAAAATCAATAAACCATCAAATTGCAATCTAACATGATCATCATTTAACACACATGTAGGTAAATCTAAACTCAGTTAATATTTAAAACTCAGTCAATCATGATAACTACTTGGAATACAACCTAATCTCTAATCATCCCCAAAACTGGAAACCAAATACAGTGAATACTTTATTCATTCAACCAAATTGTATTCAAGCCAAAAAAACCAATCTCAGTTAGCTCTGAAAATCAAAGATGAGCAGTATCATAAGAAAATGAATTCGAACTCCAAATTCAACTGAAAAACCCAAAGCCCAGTTCAGTTTATCACATGTCAATTCAAAACTCAGTTTTCAACATCAACAATATCGGTTTCAGTTGCTCTCAGGTTTTTTCCAGGTTCAGAACATAGGTTCAGTATTCACAATCGATACACATTGATACATACATATATATATATATATATAAAATATATATATATATATATATATATATATATATATATATATATATATATATATATATATATATATATATATATATATATATATATATAACATGTATATATATATATACCTATATAAAATCCAATCTAACTAATGTCTCAGTACATACATATATATGTATACAAGTTCAATTTCAAAATCCAAACTGGAAACAAAAGACTGATACTCCTTTTTACTCCTATTGAAATCCTCAAACCATATAAACTCAAAATCAACAGGTGAAATTAGGTGTACAGGTGTATGCAGATGTGTGGGGTATGACAGACATGTCCAAGTATTCACTCGTGTCCAAAGATTAGGACATAAGTGTCCAAACCCAAGGAATTCAATGTATCAGTAAAAGAATTCATTTGAACCCTAAAGAATCAATTTTTTGTGTGAAACCCACAATCAGACACATGGACGTGTCCCCCATGTGTACACGTGTCTAGGGGGTCCATTCGTGTCCAGGAAACTGGACACGAAGTGTCCAAACAATAAAAATAAAAATTAGTGAAGAGTGCACAATCATGGTCTCATGCAGCCGTGTCGAGCCTTCGTGCTCTCGACACAAGGCGACACATATCTCGTGCTTATGCACAGAGATTCGCCAGGACTAGGAGAATGTGCTCAAGTGTCTGAAACGTGTCCATGACACACATACATTCGATACGGACACCGTATCAGTGAGCAATCCTGCACGTGTGCACACAGTGTCAAATCCATGTGGCTTAGATTTCTCCCAAACCATACCATAAGGTCCCACAAAATTTTGTGGGCCTTGTGTCTGTCACCCAAGGAGTGTCCATACCAATTTTGGTGTCAAGAGGTGACGTGTCCAGTGAGAAATAGAACACGAGCAGTAGGGTACTGCCCGTGTGTGCTGCGAGCGTATTCGTGTCCTGTTTAGACACGGACACGGCTCGAAAATCAACTAAGTCCAGTTGAAAATCAATGTATGCATATAAATCAACAAATTTGTTCAAACACTTTTCAAAAATAACAAATAAAAATCCTTTGTGGCATTTTCACAAACACTACACACACATCATGATACGTGTCCGATACGAACATAAAATGGACACCACTCGACACCAAACCTATGCTAACAGCTAGGGGACTCCTAGGGCTATGCACTCATGCAAAGAAATCGAAATTTGAATGGGTTTATGCAGGTTTACCTATAGGTTGAAATTCCAATGAAAAGCTCCAAAGGGGGGTTTCTAATCTCTCCAAATTGCACCAAACCTGAATATACTCTCCATGAGCAGCAAGAAGGGATGGATTAGAACCTAGTGCAAAAGATTTGAGCTAAAAAGGACCTAAGATGGGAAAGTTATGGATTGGGGAAGATGGCTATACCTCTTTCTTCAAAAACTTGAAAACTTAATGAAAGAGGCAAGAACAATCAATGAGAGACTTTATAGGGGGCTCTTAGGGTTTATGTGGCCAGCCATAAAGGGATTCTAGGCTAAGGGTTTCATGGCATGGGCCTATGGGCCAAGTTGCATAAGTCATGGAATTAAATTCCTAAGTCATAAGTCATAAACCTATTTACTATTCCTCCTATTTCAAACTAGATTCTTAATGACTAGAATTGGTTTGACTTAAGTTAGACTAGGGTCCTACCATGCTAACCAAGTCACCATAGCTAGGGTCAACTTCTAGGTTAGTCTACAAAGTCTCAACTAGTGAAGACTAACATAACACATAGCAATATTTAATTAATATTAAATTCACACAAATTCCCATAAATCATAATAAATTCAAATAAATCCTAAAATGACCAAAATACCCTCTAGGCTAAAATGTACTAATTAAACATCCTAATCACATGGCTAGGCTCTAGGTCAACAGTCTCTAAGGTTATACTAGCCAAACACCAAAATCATAAGTCATAATTTTAAATAGTTTAAAAAAATAATTAAAAAAATCACCAAAAATCATAATATGTAATAAATATCAATAAATAATAATTATAATTACAAAATTTTAAAATTACCCTCATCTGGAAAACTGAGTGTTACAGTGTACAACCACGTGCCTTTACTCAGAAGAGCACGCCAGCTTTTTACAGATTCGCAGGTGGCAAAACTTGGAATTGTCCAAGTAACTTTTCTTTCACTCTTGCACACAACTTCTAGCTGATATCGCACTGAGCACCTTGGGCTAAGGAGAGTTGTGGCTTAGGAGATATGGAAGAATAAGGCTTAGAGTAGTAGAGCATAGAAGGCTTGAATATTTAAAGATGAGAGATAGAAAGATGATAAAGAGATGAATGAAAATGGTTGAAATCATGCCCTATATATACTAGTCTGGAAGGCAGATTTCGGCCACAATTTTGTCCTCAAAATTAAAAAAATAGCCGTTGTACCAGCTAGCGATTGGTAACCCTAAAAATCAGTTCCTGGAAATCATGAGACAGAGTTCGGCCCGAACTCTGCTTCCTTGGTGGCAGAATGTTCAAATGGCCTTTGGGCTTTGGTAGAGCTTGGGCTTGGTTCAGGAATTGGTCTGTTTGTATGGTCGAGCTTGGAGAGATATGTCTAGGGGTTGAGATTACTCAGTGCGACTCAACGTACACATTCTCATAGACTCAATAAAATAAAGATTACAGACTTGGAACAAAAGGAAAACCAAGAGCCATTTGATGACGCCTTTCTTCTGATATTTGAGGAGATATGAAGACATCTTTTTCCTTGACAGCAGTCGTCGAAAGATAAGCAGATCTGAAAATCTGAACAAAAGGAACCCCCGATGCGAGGCCCCAGATAGGTCGCTAGGCCCCAGATAGGTCCAAAGATAAGCAGTCGTCTAAAGATAAGCAGTCGTCCAAAGATAAGCATTCGTCCAAAGATAAGCAGACCTTGGAACAAAAGGAACCCCCGATGCGAGGCCCCAGATAGGTCGCTAGGCAGTTCGGAGAAATCTTTTTGTATGATGTCGTCTTTGGTCCATCATTAATTCTTCATTACCTATGTCCTGGTTTGATCATGTTTGATCATGCTTACTGCATGTCTACAAATATATGTTAGGCCAGCAAAATATGTTGCAGTACGATACAAGCATAGCAATATAATATAGGACAATTAGGACAATGCTAAGTTTAAGTAGCAACATGATAGTGAGTATATGAATATTAGTGACATCATTATGTTAAACTTAACTGACTAGCAATATTCAAAAACACGATGTAATCATTGGGCCAACAGGTTGGGTTAATTAGAGATTCAAACTAGACTAAATTAGCCTCAAACTAAAACCTATTTTTAATTTAAACCAATAGGAGCTAGAGAGGGGTATTTTAGACTTTAGCAAATAGGGACACCTCACCCATATAGGGCCGACCACAAAGGGGGGGAGGGAGAATGAGTCACCTCTCATTTGTTATTATCGAAAAAAATTTCTCTCTTGTTCTTCCCCAAATTAGAGAGGAACTTCCATTGATTTTATCTCAAAATCAATCCATTCTTCTACCAAATCTTCTTCATTTCTTCTCTACTCCATGAAGAGAGGGTGCTAGCCAAGTTTGGAAGGATTTTGCTTTGGTTCGTGTCCATTTGGAGATCCCTTCGTGTCGCTGCCGTATCGAAAGGAGTTCCTTTGGATTTCACCTCCCGGAAGGTAAGATCTATCCTCTATTTCAATCCTATATGCATATAGGATTATTTTGAACCCGTAGGAATGACCCCCATGGTTCTGTCTCCATTTGTGTCCATTTCGTGTCCATTTGGAGCTATTAGGAGTGTCCTTGTTGTGCTTTGTGTCTATGTGGAAAACCTCCAATATTGGACACTTGTGTTTAAATAATTTATACATTTTTTAATATTAGATTTTTATATGTTAGAGATGTGTTATTGCTTGTCATTATATTTTTCTCCATATATCATATTATATATACAAGTATTTATATTATTGAATATATATATATATATATATATATATATATATATATATATATATATATATATATATATATATATATATATATATTTTATATATATAGAAAAAAAAAAATATATATATATATATATATATATATATATATATATATATATATATATATATATATATATATAAGAGATTGATAAGCAATAAGCAAAAGCAGCAATAAGCAGCAGCAAATAGCAGCAGCCAAAAGCAGCAGCAGCAGCAGCAGTTTCTGCAAGCAGTGAGCATAAGCAGCAGCATAAGCAGTGCAATAAGCAGCAGCTTATTGACAACTTTTTAAGCTTTTAAGCCTTTAGTTTTAATCCATTTAATCCCCTGTTTCCTTTAGAATTTAGCCCCCTTCCATTTAGCCATTTTTTCATATTAGTTAGCCCTTGTTAGATAGAGTTTGCTACCAAGTTGTTAGATATTTGTTAGTTAGGATTTTTAGTAGATGTTAGCTTATATGTTAGTATAAGTTAGGATACGAGATGTTAGATTTGAGAGTTGTGGACCAAGTGGGGTGAGTTTAGAGAGTGTACTAGATAAGTTAGTATCCTAATAGAGCTAGTATGGTTGGATAGTGTTAGGAGAGTGGTATCTCAAGATACCATAGGGTGTCTCATGATATTTTAAGATAATTTTGAGAGTGACCAACATAGGGATAAGATGGACTGGATGGGCTAGATACCTAGATTTCTGGTTTGGTAATATCTAGATAGTTTAGTGTCTAGCTACCTTAAGAAGCCCTAGGTCAGTCTACCAAGGTTAGGAAGGGTTGCCTATGTATCGGAGCAAGGTATTGGAAATACTTTGTGAAGGGTAATAGGTAAGGTTAAGGTAATTACCTAGAAGCTAAGGTATGAGTCTAAAGTGTTAGGAAATGGTTAGAAATTGATTGTCTTAGTTGGTAATGGTTAGGATTAGTGCTCTTAGACTAGTTTTGACCAAAAGTCAACGAAAGTCAATCGAAAGTCAAACTTAGCCTAAAAGTGACAAGAATTGACCCGAAACAAAACCAGAGTTGACCAGTTGACTGAAAGTTAACAGTTGATCAACATTAGCCTAGTTTGACCTAGGGTTGACCTAGAGTTGACCATGGTTGACCAGTTGACCAAAAGTCAACTGTAAGTCAACCTTTGACCTAGTTTGACCTAGTTTGACTTGGATTGACTTCCTGTGACCTAGTATGATCTAGTATGACCTAGTATGATCTAGTATGACCTAGTACGAGTTAGTTTGGTCTAGTTTGACCTAGTTTGACCTAGTTTGACTTAGACTTGCATATCATGACTTAAATTAGTTTCTCTTTCATTATTAAACCCTGTTTTGACTTATAGTATCTCATCTTTAGGTCTGTGATTACTCTGAGCATCTGTTCACCTTATCAGCTCAGGACCACAGGCGAGTACATTCACTGATAGTCTTCATTGTCTTTATATCTGCTATATCCGATTCAGTTGTAGTGTCTTACTTGATTTCCAGACACGATGGTTCATGGACTAGTATATGTTGGATCATGACATGAGATGTTGTTCCTAAATTTTTTTGGTATATTGGTACATTTCCTGTCTTATTTCCTGTACTTGTTATAGACACCGATTCCTAAGAAAACTTACTACCCTCTTAGGGAATCTCGTGTCATGACGTGTCATGTCCGGATCCATTATACTATTCGGGGATGGAGAATTATTAGGGGCTATGTGATCAAAGCCACCCTGTCACTATATTCTTGTGCTTGTGCCTCCCTCACTTCATATAGGGTGTAGCGAGATCTTATTTCTTGTGCTCGTTATCCAGGTTGGCCGGTATGACCCCTTTCTAGTAATTTTTATGTGATTGTCGGGCCAAGTGGATAGCCTGTCCTATAACTTTCCCAAGCCGATCACATAACGCTCTAATAATTCATGGCATATTTTATATTATATTTTGAGTTTCTGTGATGTGTTTATATCTCTGAGCTTGTGTTGGATCTTGAACTCCTTTTCAGTTTTTCTTTTTATCATATTTTTATTTCGTGCTATCTATCCTAGTTTGTCTTGTGATTGAGTTATGCCATATTATACCTCCGTACGGAGATGACAGGTACCCTTATATTTTGTCTGGTTGTAGTATTTATAGACGACCTATATAGCGTTCTACCGCCGATTCTGCAGTGTAGGCTGGATATAACCACGTACTCGTGTCCCTAATCAGGGTGCGGGTCGTGACACATTTTTGTGGTGGCCCATGCAGGTCTGTGTCGCAATTAGTGCGATCTCGTAATGGTGCTCAACTTAGAGTACTAATTACGAGCCTACGACTAGGACATAGGATCTAGGATATGATAGGAGTTACTCAATCACATTTTAGGAAAATTCTGATCTTTTGATTACCATGAAAACTTTTCTTGCATTGAATTCAATTGTCCTTCCTTAATATTCCTTATCATGTGCCATATTGATTCCTTGTTTCAATCTATCCTTAGGATGACGATCACTCACTCTCAGGCAGCAGGACCTAGTGCTATTCCAGAGAGGCCCGATCCGGTAGGACCTCCACCTCCGGCTGCGGTAGCTGCAGTTAAGGGAGTTGCCACCTCAGTTCCTGTCCTTCAGGCGGAAGTAGCAGCGACGGTTCCAGGAGGTCTTCCACCTCCAGTTGCGGGGGCCGTCCATAGTCATTCTTGAGACTCTTCCACCGCCGCCTTCCGCTACCGACTGATGCACAGCAGATGATGGCCCTTCTACAGCAGATGTTGCAGACCCAGAGGGCCCAGGCAGAGGCACAACAGCATCAGGCTGACTCATCTCACTGTCAGACAGAGGTGCTACGACAGAGCATGGAGAACTCCCACAAGCTGGCGATGGCAGCAGTTGAGAGGGTTGTATCAGGTACAGTTCATGGTACCCCAGTTCAGCAGCAGGGTCAGAGGAGGCCTGGCACATGCCTAGATTTCAGAAAGATGAACCCGAGGGACTTCAAGGGTACTGAGGGTATCCTGTATGCAGATGACTGGTTGGAGGATGTCCAGCCTGGAGTTAGCAGAGGTCCCGAAAAGGCTTTGGGTGACGTCTGCGACGAGTCAGTTTTTTGATATTGCCTTGACTTGGTTTCGCACGGATCCTCATGCATCGGTGAGGGGTTTGACATGGAAGAACTTCAGGCAGCTCTTTAAGGAGAAGTTCTACCCCGATGTGGCTTTGACAGCTCTGGAGGGCCAGTTCGTCGGATTGGTGCAGGAGAACTCGTCGGTGGATGAGTATGCAGCGGAGTTCTTTCGTCTGAGTAGGTTTGCACCAGATATGATCCAGAATGAGGGGTATAAGGCCCGTAAGTTCCAGAAGGGCCTTATTCATGCGGTTTGCACTCGTACTTTCGGGTGACGTGACGCGACCTTCGAGCAGATACTGATGGAGGCGCAGATAGCAGAGGAGGACTTCAGCCTCAAGCCGAAGAGGGTCAGCAATGTTCTAGGTGCGAGCTCTAGTGCACGGCCGACGAAGCGCCCTCACTTCCAGCAGAGGCAGATTCAGCAGCAGCCTCAGTTACAGATTCAGCATGCGCCAGCACGTGCCCACCAGCACCAGGGACAGGGCCAGAGGCAGACTACTCCGTGTGGCTTCTACGGGAAACCGGGGCACAGTCGGGAGGCCTGTAGGAAGAGGTTGGGCGTATGTCTATACTGTGGGGCACCGGACCACCAGCTGAAGGATTGCCACATTCGTAGAATCCGAGGAGGCCAGGACAGAGTGCAGCATGCTAGAGGAGGCCAGCAGGGACGAGCTTTTGCCATGACAGTTGGAGACACTCAGGCAGTAGCATGGCAGATTGCAGGTTCTAATCTTTCGATCTCATTTCCGCATTTACCTCCTTATAACTGTCTTGAAATTCGATTATATCTGTTCCTTGTTAATTGATCAATTTATTCTGTTATTCTTGTGATATGATTTTGATTTTCCTCTGAGATAAGTCGTATGGGCTAGGTCGCCTCGATTATGGGATTTTAGAGTCTTCTATGGTCATGTTAGCAAGTATAGTGAGAATATATAGTCGGATTATGAGCATATTTCTCGGGTGTAAAAATTTAAGGTTTTTGCGGCCAAGCATGCGGCAATACAAAAATTTTAAATACCATAATTCTAGAGGTATGTACCTTAGTCGAGGACTCTGCGAATATCGTAGCCTTGCTCACTAGCATGACGAAGATTCTAAGTATCATGATTTTGGACAGACGCATATGATTCTCGAACTGCATGATTTTAAAATTAAGGGTAATTTTGACTTTTGTAATTTTAATCATTTATTTATTGACATTTAAATCATGATATGATTTTGGAGATTTTTTATTTTATCATTTTAAAAGTATTAAAGCCATGACTTGTGATTTTGATGTGTTGCTAGTGAAACCCTAGAGACTGCTTGACCTAGAGCCTAACCATGTGATTAAGATATTTTTTATGTCATTTCTGGCCTAAGAGTATTTTGGTCATTTGACCTCTTTAAATTATTTTGCTATTTATTGCATTGGTGATTGTAAAATTTGACTTTTGATAGGACTGATTTTGTGTTAATTTCGTGTCCATATCGAACACGTATCAGCTTTTCTTTACAAGTGTTTGATGTGCCTCAAAGAGATTTTTTTTGGTGATTTTTGAAAAGTATTTGAATGGGATTATTTTCTGCATGTGTTTTCTGTGATTGCTTTGTTTTAATTTCGAGGACGAAATTTTTTTAAGGTGGATAGATTTGTCACCCCAGTTTTCAAGAACATGAGTATTTGGTCATTTTCCACTTTAGAATAATTTTGGAATAATTTTATATTATGATATTATTTTGGGGTTATTTGAGTCGGGTTCGAATTTTAACTCAATCCGATTTGTATCGGGACTTGGGGTAGCTTTCACTCTAGTGGGACCGACTCATTAGACATGGCCCACATAACAATATTTAAGTTAGTATGGTTAGACTAAAATTTCATGACTAGGTTGGGTTAATTAGAGATTCAAACTAGACTAAATTAGCCTCAAACTAAAACCTATTTTTAATTTAAACCAATAGGAGCTAGAGGGGGGTATTTTAGACTTTAGCAAATAGGGACACCTCACCCATATAGGGCCAGCCACAAAGGGGGGGGGAATGAGTCACCTCTCATTTGTTATTATCCACAAATTTCTCTCTCTTGTTCTTCCCCAAATTAGAGAGAAACTTCCATTGATTTCATCTCAAAATCAATCCATTCTTCTACCAAATTTCTTCATTTCTTCTCTACTCCATGAAGAGAGGGTGCTAGCAAGTTTGGGAGGATTTGGCTTGGTTCGTGTCATTTGGAGATCCCTTCGTGTCGGTGCCATATCGGAAGGAGTTCCTTTGGATTTCACCTCCCGAAATGTAAAATCTACCCTCTATTTCAATCCTACATGCATATAGGATTATTTTGAACCCATAGGAATGACTCCCATGGTTTGTCTCCATTTGTGTCCATTTCGTGTCCATTTGGAGCTATTAGGAGTGTCCTTGTTGTGCTTTGTGTCCATGTGGGAAACCCCCAATATTGGACACTTGTGTTAAATAATTTAATACTGTTTAATATTAGTTTTATATGTTAGATATGTGTTATGCTTGTCATTATATTTTTCTCCATGTATCATAAATATATACAGTATTTATATTATTGAATGTATATATATCATATATATTATATATATATAGATATATATATATATATATATTATATATATATATATATATTGGGAGTATATAATATCTATAATATATATATATATATATATATATATATATATATATATATATATATATTCTATATAAAATAATATATATATATATATATATATAATATAGATATATAATATATATGTATATATGTATTAGAGTTGATAAGAAATAAGCAAAGCAGCAATAAGCAGCAGCAGCTTGCGGTAGCAGCAGCCAAAAGCAGCAGCAGCAGCTTCTGCAAGCAGCAGCAGCAGTTTCTGCAAGCAGTGAGCATAAGCAGCAGCATAAGCAGTGCAATAAGCAGCAGCTTTTCAGCAGCTTATTTACAGCTTTTTAAGCTTTTAAGCCTTTAGTTTAATCCATTTAATTCCCTGTTTCCTTTAGAATTTAGCCCCCTTCCATTTAGCCATTTCCCTATATTAGTTACACTTGTTAGATAGAGTTTGCTACCAAGTTTGTATTTGTTAGTTAGGATTTGTTAGTAGATGTTAGCTTATATGTTAGTATAAGTTAGGATACGAGATGTTAGATTTGAGAGTTGTGGACCTAGTGGGGTGAGTTTAGTGAGTGTACTAGATAAGTTAGTATCCTAATAGAGCTAGTATGGTTGGATAGTGTTAGGAGAGTGGTATCTCAAGATACCATAGGGTGTCTCATGATACTTTAAGGTAATTTTGAGAGTGACCAACATAGGGATAAGATGGACTGGATGGGCTAGATACCTAGATTTCTGGGTTGGTAATATCTAGATAGGTTAGTGTCTGGCTACCCTAAGAAGCCTAGGTCAGTCAACCAAGGTTAGGAAGGGTTGCCTATGTATCGGGGAAAGGTATTGGGAATACTTTGTGAAGGGTAATAGGTAAGGTTAAGGTAATTGCCTAGAAGCTAAGGTATGAGTCTAAGGTGTTAGGATATGGTTAGAAATTGATTGTCTGGTTGGTAATGGTTAGGATTAGTGCTCTTAGACTAGTTTTGACCTCGGTTGACCGTTTTGACCAAAAGTCAACAAAAGTCAACCGAAAGTCAAACTTAGCCTAAAAGTGACTAGAATTGACCCGAAACCAAACCAGAGTTGAACAGTTGAATGAAAGTCAACAGTTGGTCAACATTAGCCTAGTTTGACTAGGGTTAACCTAAAGTTGATCAGGGTTGACCAGTTGACCAAAAGTCAGCTGTAAGTTAACCTTTGACCCAGTTTGACCTAGTTTGACTTGGATTGACTTCCTGTGACCTAGTATGACCTAGTATGATCTAGCATGACCTAGTATGACCTAGTTTGGCCTAGTATGAGCTAGTTTGACTTAGACTTGCATATCATGACTTAAATTAGTTTCCCTTTCATTATTAAACCCTGTTTTGACTTATAGTATCTCATCTTTAGGTCTGTGATTACTCTGAGCATCTGTTCAACTTATCAGCTCAGGACCACAGGCGAGTACATTCACTGATAGTTTTCATTGTCTTGATATCTGCTATATCCGATTCAGTTGTAGTTCTTACTTGATTTCCAGACACGATGGTTCCGGACTAGTAATGTGGATCATGACATGAGATGTTTTTCCTAGATTTTCTGGTATATTGGTACATTTTCTGTCTTGTTCCCTGTATTGTATAGACACCGATTTCTAAAGGACTTGCTACCCTCTTAGAGAATCCCGTGTCATGACGTGTCATTCCGGATCCATTATACTATTCGGGGATAGGAATTATTAGGGGCTATTGTGATCAAAGCCATCATGTCTATATCTCTGTGCTGCGCACCTCACTTCACGTAGGTGTGTAGCGGATCTTATTTCTTGTGCTCGTTACTAGGTTGGCCAACATGACCCCTTTCTAGTGATTTTTATGTGATTGTCGGGCCAAGTGGATATGCCTGTGTAACTTTCCTAAGCGATCACATAACGCTCAATTTATGGCACATTTTATATTTATTTTATAACATCATATATCCTGCTCAGTTCTACATTCAGTACTTTCTTTCAGTTATGATATTCAGTACTCACATGTTCTACATGATCTTATGCTAAACCTTGATTGGAGGCTAAGTTCTGTTCGGGAGAAGGGTTACAACCCCGGTCCTTGTTGGTTTTACGGGTTGTAACTCGGCTTTCGAATAGCTCCACAATCCATCCTATATCTTTGTCTTTTATTCATTATATTGTCTCTTATAGATTTGCCAATTCATATGGAACTGCTGTTAGTTTTGTACTGCTCATTTTTTTACAGGATAACCGTTGTGTTTACAGAGTGCATGTTAGCTGATTGCTAACCTTTTACGGGTAGGCCAGGATAGAGTTTGATGAGAATATACCCCTGGAGCCGTAGATGATATAGCCCCTGTTTAGACAGTTAGATAGGTTTGCCTGGACTGCGATCTAGCTAGTATTTTCAGACTATAGTTTTTATATTATATTTTGAGTTTCTGTGATGTGTTTATATCTCCGATCTTGTGT